>CABHPQ010129824.1:0-18170 GCA_902168405.1 Peromyscus aztecus | reverse complement strand
TTTTTGAGATAGGCTGTCTCACTGAACCTTGAGTCCACTCTTTCAGCTAGATTGGCTGACCTGAGAGCCCTCAGTGTCTACACCAGTTTTGTGTTTAAATTAGCGTACTTGTGTTCTTCCCAATGTAATTTGAACTTGCCTTTCCAAGTTGCTAGTTCCCTCTTTAATGAAGTAGGTAAAATTTTGACACATGCTTATCTTTTGTTCTCTGGAAATTATGAGGTAAAGCTGTATACACTCTAAACAGAACTTCTTGGTACTAGAGATCATGAGTTGGGAATGGGGATTTTGTCCCCTATCTCCTTTGGGGAATACCAGCATAGCTTTCACTCTCTTGACCACGCCCTCCATCATTTTTAATAACGTGATACTTCAAATTACTGGAAAGACGAAGTGAAAAGTTGCATAAGCAAGAAAATTATGACAATGATGAGTATGGAAAATAATTGCTTTGGCACTATGGAATTTATGAAATTAAATGTGATGAGAAAGCACAGATTTAATATTTATTTATTCAAAAGCACCACTTCGTTACATAGCCATAAGAGATTTGTGACAAAAATCTCTGAATATTTTTCTACTTTTTCTCTATTTTAAAATAGGCATGATTTTTATTCAAATTTGAGGGAAAATGCATAAATTTTAAAAAAATCTGTCTTTTTTATCCTATTTCCATTTTCAACTCTTTTAAAACATTTTTGAAGTAGTTTATGTTCAGAAAAAATTTTAAAGGAAGGTGCAGAGATTTCTCTTGTAACCATTTTCTGAACACAGGCCTATTTGTATACAGTTATCAAAATCTTTATCTTCTTCTTTTAAGGAGGTCATTGATATTTTGACAAAAACTGTATTTAATCTACAAACCACATTGGATAAATAACACTGACTTTTCCAGGTGTTATCATGGGTTGTCTTAATTTTTTTTTTCTTTCAGCATTGTTTTAGAGTTGTCCTGTTTGGGAGAAAAAAAGTTGTCTCCTAAAGTCTCATGAGTGTGAACACTTGGTCAAAGGTGCTGTTTGATGTGATTTAGGTGGTTAAGCCTGATTTTGAGATTAAAAGCCTCGAGCTACTTCTTGCATTAGAAGATGTGAGATCTCAGCTTCCTTCTGCTTCCTGCCACACCTTCCTGCCATGATAGACTCTTATTAATCTAGTACCCTAAGCCAAAATAAACTTCCTTCTCTAAGTTCCTCTGGCCATGGTGTTTTATCACAGCAACAGAAAAGTAACTAACACAGAAGTTTTCATTTCGAAGACTTTGCACCCCTTTAGTTAAGTTTGTATCAAGGTAGTGTAAGATTGGTAGCTACTGTAAATGGGGCTTTCTTTTTTTAAATTTCTGTTTCATGCCATTTTCTCTTAGTGCATAGGAATGCTATAGGTTTTGTGTGTTGTATATTTAGCCCATAACTTTGTTAAATTTGTTTACTAGTTCTAATCATTTGTGGTGGAGTCACTGACATTTTCCTGCACGTAGAATCATGTCATCTGTGTACAGTAATAGCCGACTTTCCTTCTTTCTTGTGTGAATGACTTTCATTCTTTCTTTTGCCCTGTTTCTCTGCTAAGACTAGAATAAAGGTGATGAAGAGAGCATCTTCATTTCCTTCAAGTTTTTCGGTTTCCCCCATTCAGTGTGAATTAACGCTGGCATTAATGTATGTAGACTTTATTATATCCACCCTGTCACCAATCTGTTAAGCATTTTTTTATCACAATGATTTATTTAAATTTACCAAATGTCTTTTCTTCATCATTCAGATGGTCTTCAGATTTGTGTTATTTATCCTAATTGATGTAGTGTTTCATGCTTATTGGTTTCCATATGTTGACTCATCCTGCAGGCCTGGGATGAACAGTCATGTCCGTTGGCTGCTGGACCCTGTGTACTTTGTGAAAGAGTCTAGCTTACATTTATAGTCATAAGGGACATTAGATTATAATTTTCCACTTGTTTAATGGTCTATTTTGAGGCTTTATAGTATGGATTTGGAAATTTTATCATTGTCAAGAACTTATACTGACCAAGCAAGGTAACACATACCTGTAACCTTAGCGCTCAGGATATAGGGGTAGAGTAGGATGAGCAGTTGCAAGAGATATTTGACTACATCATGTGGTTAAGGACAGCCTGAGCTACAAGAGAACCCGTCTGAAAACAAACCTCAAAGAAACAAACAATGAACCAGGAGGTTGTGGTTCAGTCCTTTAAATGCCATTACTCAGGAGGCAGAATCAGGCAAACCTCTGAGTTTGAGGCTGGCCTGGTCTACAGAATGAGTTGCAGAACATCCAGGCCTACATAGAGAAACTCCGTCTTGCAAAAACAAAACAAATACAAACAGCCAAACAAACAAACAAAAAAACAGAACAAAACAACAAATGAAAAAAAGCCAAATTGTTTGATGCCTAAGTATAGAATCCTTTCAGAAAAAAGACTAAACTATTCTGAGAAGATCCATAGTAGTTGTTGCTGTGGATATGTTTTGTATGCTGTGAATGTATTGCTCTGATTGGTTGATCCATAAAATGCTGATTGGCCAGTAGCCAGTCAGAAAGTATGTATAGGCAGGACAAGCAGAGAGGAGAATTCTGGGAACAGGAGGGCTGAGGCAGGAGTCACCAGCCAGACACAGAAAAAGAGAGATATAAAAGTACCAGTAAGCCACAAGCCATGTGGCAACTTATAGATTGATTAAAAATGGGTTAATTTAAGAAATAAGAACCGGATAGCAAGAAGCCTGAACCATTAGGCCAAACAGTTTAAATAATATAAGTATCTGTGTGTTTATTTGGGTCTGAGTGGCTGCGGGCCCCGGGCGGGACTGGAAATAACTCCAGCTACAAGTTGTTCTTTAGATATGTGATAGAAATCAGCAGTGAAGTCATCTGGTCCAGGGCTTTCTTTTGTTGAAAGACTTTTTATCTGATTCAATTTCTTTTGTCCATTAATAGTTTGTTCAGTTTTCCTCTGTGGTTCAGTGTTGGTAGTGGGTAAGTGTGAAGGAGTTGCACATTTCTTATTGACAAGTGTGTTGGTATTCAGATGTCAGAGGTAGTTTTGATTCATTTTTTTTTTTTTTTTTTTTTTTTTTTTTTTTTTTTTTTTTTTTTTTAGTTTGAGTCTCTTCCTTAAAAAAAAAAAAATTTTGGTGTGTTTTTCAGTTTTTCTCGTTTTTTTAAAGATAACTCATTTTCTATTAGCTGTATTATTTTAAAATGAATATTTATCTCTACTCTTACCTCTAGTCTTTTTTTTACTACTAGCTTTTGTTCAGTTTGTTGTTTTTCCTGTTTCTTTAGATGTAAACATGTGTTTTATTAGAAATCCCTATGCATTTTAAATGCTGTAACCTTCACTTTCTTCCAAGACTGGGTTGACTCTACCCATTGGGATGAATATGCTGTCTTCATTTTTATTACTTTCAAGATTTAAAAAAAAATATATATCTTTTACTTTTCTTCCTTAATTCATTGGTGTTCAAAAATGATTTGTTCGAGTTTAATGTATGTAATAATTTCTGCATGTTTTCTTGTTACTGACTTATAGTTTTGTCACACTGTTCAGAGCAGGTATTTGGTATAATACTATTTTAAGAATCATTTGTGGCTGACCACTTTCTGTATCCTCAAGAGTGTTCCATGTGCTATGGATTCAAGGCATGTTCTTCTGGTGTTAAATGGCATGCCCCTCCATTTTAACTAGGCTTCGACTGACTGATCTGCTCCTTGTTGGAAGTGGGTACTCATGTCCCCTCTTTTTACTGTAATCTACTGGAGTCTATCTATCCTTTAATTCTATCTTTGTTGCTTATTTTAATATACTTGGATACTGGATATATACAATTAACTGTCATTTCCTCTTCTTAAATAGACTCCTTTACAGATATATATAGTCCCTCTACCAATTCTCCTGACTATGTTTGTGTTCTATTTACATGAACTATACATTTCTACCCTTTTGTTTTATGTGTGTCCTCAGATAAATGAGTCTCTTGTGTGTAGCATATATTGGCTCCTCAGGAAAGTTCCATTTTGTCTTTCTTTCTCATTTCATGTCCCGATGAATGCATGCACTGTTTTGTTGTTTGCTGAGACAGGTCTCCTTTCATGGTCCATAATGGTTTCAAACTCATAGCAATCCTCCTGCGTCAGTCTCACTATTGCTGAGATTCCTAGTGTGAGCCACCAGTCCAGGCGTCACCACTCTATATCTGCTGATGGAAGAGTTTAAAGTATTTATATGAAAGGTAATTATCAACAGGTAGTGACTGTTTCATTATTATAATGTTGCTTTTATGTGGATCTGCTCATTTTGTTTGTGTGATTCATGTCTTTATCTTGTGCAATTCCCTTTGAGGTTAGGTGATTTTTCTCTTATCATGTGTTTTACTTATGTTTATATGTATGTATTACAAAGTTTTGCTTTGCAGTTTCCATGAGGCTGAAACACAGCCTTCTATTGATTACAACAAGTTATTTTGAAATGATAGCAACTTAACATTAATTGTATAGATAGAAAAAGAAACAAAAAATGAAAGAAAACACTGATAACATTTTCCTGGTTTTCCACAGTTCTCCTACACTTTGAATTTCTCATCCTTATTTTACATGTTTTTGTAGCGCCTATTTATGAAAATATTAGTGATGGTAGATGAAATGGCTTAGTGGATGACAGTGTTGGCTGTCAGGCCTCAGGACCTGGAATCCCTAGGACCCACATAATGGAGTGAGAGCCCTAGCTCTTACAGGTTGTCCTGTGTCCTCCACAGGTATCAAGTCCTCGCACATGAATAAACAAATGTAATAAAAATATAAATAAATATTTAAGTTAAAAATATTAACAGACTAATTTTTTTTTTGCATTTTTAGTCTTCAAGGCAATGGGACCATATACAGTCTCTATTCACAATGTCAAGGATGTCTAAATTTTTCTGTCCAGTTGTACCACTGAATTTTACACCCTCCCCTGTTTTCTGTTACTCATTATCTTATCTTTCTTTCACATTGAAGGATTTGCTTTAATATTTTTAAATGTAGGTTGAATCTGGAGGTAATGGCATCTCTCAGCTTGTGTTTGAGAATGACTTTATCTTCTTTCATGTCAAGGACTGTTCTTGCTGGAACAGTATTCTTTGTTGCTGATTTCATTTTTTTTTCCAGTACTGAGAATAACTCATCTTTCTTTTTTCCCTGTGAGATTTCTTCTCAGAATTCTGTGCTCAGGTGATCTGGAATAACTTCAAGTTATTCATCTCTTTTCTTTTGATAATTTGAAATTCCATGAAAATTCCTTGTTTCATTTGTATTTTTAAGTGCCTGGTTATAATGTAACTTCTAGTAGACTTGACTGAGAAGAATCTGAGTAGTGACTTTATTTTTTTAAGATTTTAGAATCTTTTTGCTATTAGCTTGATTATTCTCGGTATCAAATTGGCATTTTCAAGTCCATCTGACATTAAATATTTTCAAAGATTTTCACTTTTAATGTTTTTTTAAAGTTTTCTTATTTAACTACTCTGAGATATCTATGACAGTTTCTGGTGCTTTGTTTTGTCACTTAGGAGGCATCATGATTCCTTGAAATTTTTGATAATCATTGACCTAAGACATACATACACTACGTCTCAGGGATATAACACTAGTAGCACAGACACTGAGAGCAACAATTAATAAATGGACTTTGTGAAACTGAGAAGCTTCTGTAACGAAAAGAATACAGTAAATAAGACAAAACTACGGCCTACAGAATGGTAAAAGATCTTCACCAGCCCCACATCTGACAGAGGGCTGATCTCCAAAATAAATAAAAAATTCAAGAAACTAGACATCAAAATACCAAACAATCCAATTTAAAAATGGGCTGCAGAGCTAAACAGAGAATTTTCAACAGAAGAATCTCAAATGGCTGAAAGACATTTAAGGAATTGCTCAACATCCTTAGTCATCTGGGAAATGCAAATCAAAATGACTCTGAGATACCATCTTACACCTGTCAGAATGCCTAAGATCAAAAACACTGAAGACAGCTTATATTGGAGAGGATGTGGAGCAGGGGGAACACTCCACTGTTGGTGGGTGTGGTGGTATTGTGTTCCCCAAAATATTGTGCACCTTAATAAACTTATCTGGGGTCAGAGAACAGAACAGACAGTAGATATAGAGGCCAGGAAATGGTGGCACACACGCCTTTAATCCTATCACTTGGGAGGCAGAGATCCATCTGGATCTCTGTAAGTTCAAGGCCACACTGGAAACAGCCAGGCGTGGTAACAAGAGCCTTTAATCCTAGGAAGTAATGGCAGAAAACAGAAAAGTATATAAGGCATGAAAACCAGGAACTAGCCTGGTTAAGCTTTCAGGCTTTCGAGAAGCAGTTCAGCTGAGATCTATTTGGATGAGGACTCAGAAGCTTCCAGTCTGAGGAAACAGGATCAGCTGAGGAATTGGCAAAGTGAGGTGGCTGTGGCTTGTTCTGCTTCTCGGATCTTCCAGCATTCACCCCAATACCTGGCTCCAGGTTTGTTTTTATTAACAAGACTCTTTAAGATTCATGCTACAGGTGGGAGCGCAAACTTGTACAGCCACTTTGGAAATCAGTGTGGCAGTGTCTCAGAAAATTAGGAATCAATCTACCTCAAGACCCAATGATACTACTCTTGGGCAAATGTCCAAGGAATGTTCAATCACACCACAAGGACACTTGCTCAACTATGTTCATAGCAGCATTATTCGTAATAGCCAGGACCTGGAAACAACCTAGATGCGCCTCAACCGAAGAATGGATGAAGAAAATGTGGTTTATATACACAGTGGAGTACTACTCAGCAATTAAAAACAATGACATCATGAAATTTGCAGGCAAATTGATGGAACTAGAAAATATCTTGAGTTAGGTAACCCAGACTCAGAAGGACAAACATGGTATGTACTCACCCATAAGTAGATACTAGATATAAAGCAAAAGATAATCAGACTAAAACCCACAGCTCCAGAGAATCTAGGAAACAAGGAGGACCCTAAGAGGGAAGCATGGATCTCCCTGGGAAGGGTAAATAGATGAGAGCTACATGAGTAAACTGGGGATGAGGGGTGGGCAATGGAGGGCAGGGGATGGGAGATGAGAACATAAGGGAATGGGATGGTCAAGCTGGAACAGGGGTGGAATGGGAGAGCAATGGAAGAGATACCTTGATAGAAGGAGACATCATGATGATAGGGAGAAACCTGGTGCTAGGGAAGTTCCCAAGAATCCATGAGGATGACCCCAGTTTAGACTACTAGCAATAGTAGAGAGAGGGTCTGAGTTGACTTACCCCAGTAATAAGATCAGTGAATACCCTAACTGTCATCATAGAGCCTTCATCCAGTAACTGATGGAAGCAGATGCAGAGATCCATAACCAAGCACCAGGCTGAGCTCCAGGAGTCCAGTGGAAGACAGAGAAAAGGGATTATATGAGTAAGGGGCATCAACATCATGATGGGGAAGTCTACAGAGACAACCAAACCAAACTAGTGGGAACTCATGAAATTTAGACCAACAGCTGTGGAGGCTCCATGGGACTAGTCTAGGCCCTCTGCATAATCAAGACAGTTGTGTAGTTTGATCTGCTTAAGGGGCCCCCTGGCAGTAAGATCAGGGTCCATCCCTGATGCATGAGTTGGCATTTTGGAGCCCATTACCTATGATGGGAGACCTTGCACAGCCTTGATGTAGCAGGAGGGGCTTGCTCCTGCCTCAGTTGAATGTACCAAGCTCTACTGACTCCCTATGGCAGATCTTATCTTTTCGGAGGAGGGGATGAGGGATGGGTTGGGGGAGAAAGCTGGGGGGGGGCAGGGGGAGGGAAGAGAGGGGAATCTATGATTGGTATGTGAAATGAATAAAAAAATTCTTGATTAAAAAACTGTTTTCAATAAGAGAAAATACAAAAATAAAGACAGACACATACTGAAAGATTAGCTATGTTCTCATTTTCATAATCTATGCTTGTTTCTGTTCCTGGACGCTTTTCTCTGAGCCTGTTGTTAAATGCAGCTATTTCATCACTAGAGGGCGCTTCTACACCAAGTCTGTCATAAACCTACAATTAGTGTGCTGTTCAAGACCGAGGGAGGCTGTGTTTCAAAGGGATGGATGTCCTGTATCCCCAAATCCCTACTTCAGGCTGGAGTGGGTCCAGCCTTATCTCCTAATTCCATTCTTGGGTCAGGAGCCATAAAATTCCTCTGATGTGGGACCCTCTGGTGGTGAGTCTGGCTCTAGGGCTCTTAGCCATCACTTGCATCTATCCACTTTCTCTTTTCCCAAGCAGCTAGTGGGTCTCTCCTTTGTGGTTGTTGGAGTTGTAGTAAAAATGAACCTGGAAGCCTTTTAACTTCCAGATCTACAACACAAGTTCATAGTGGATCATCAGAGCCCACCATTAACAACAAACAGAAGGATAGGATCCAGGGCCATGCTTCTGGAGTCCAGAGTTGTGTCTGAAGAAATCTGCATCTACCAGAAGTAGTGCTGGTTAGAATATAAGTCCATCCCACTGGGACCTCATGACTCTAACAGGTTGGGGCCAGAGCCCATGTCCATCAGCTTTGGCATGGGCAGTTGTTTTACAGATGTTTGCTAGGTGTTCATTTTTACTGCAGTAAGCACTTCCCTGAATGTAAAGTCCTATGCATACTTGTCTGTACCGTCTTCAAATCAATGGAGTCTTTTTCCATGCTCTTGTTTGGGCTAACACTGACAGTTCCCGAGCTATCAGTTAGATGCTAATTCAGAGGCTTCCTTTACAGACACTGGCCTTCGGCCAGGGATCATGGGACTCTTGTAGGTACTGATGTTCTCCATTCTGGATCCAATATTAGCTTCCAAGTCTAAGACCCATGTTGTATTCTTTCTCCTTCATTCAAACTGAAAGTCATAACTCTGCAGCTTAGGACTGGGTGTTGCAACAAACCTGTGCAGATCTTTTTTTGTTTCCTCCAATGATTCTTTTTCTCTTATGCTAAAGCAACAGCTATGATGTCTCACTTGGCTTCTTCAGTGCTGAGGAAGGTTCTTCCATATATGAACAGCTGCTCAAAGTGATGTCTTCCTCTATTATCATCTTTCAGTATGACTACAGAGAGATTTCCTAGAGTTGGACAAGAAGTATTGGCAATTTATTTAGCGAAATAGTGATGCACAATACTTATTCTTCTATTCCATGTCAAAGTTATGTTTCCCCTTTATGCTTTTTCTTTTAAATTTACATCATGAGCATTTTTAAGTTTGAAGAAGATTTTTGTACATTTGGTAAATATTTACTTCACATATTTTAATTTGGAGGAACTCCTATAAATGCTTTTGTATTTCTAATAATCCTTTCCATTTGTTTATTGCTGATATTTTGATGTTATGAATTCTCCTTTTAATTGATTGTAGAAGTTGGCTTTATTAGTTAGTTTTTTATGGGAAACTTATTCCTATGAATCACATTGTATATAAGTAAGGCCAATTGAATCTCTTTTTTTAAATCAGAAGTCCTTTTACCTCCTTTTCTTTATATATGGATCAGTGATAGACTGATAATAGATGATAAATAGATATACATTTACATATGGAATGACTGATAAATGTAAGTTGAGAGAACACAGTTGATCTTTTCCTTGTACTGACTTTATAAATTCTGTTGAAATTTATATTAATCAAACTATAAATGCAGACAATAAATCAATAATTATAAATATGGAAGGAAGAAAGCCAGCACCAAAAAATTAGTATATTACTCTGCAACAGAGCCTTTCAGGTGCTGCAGAGTAGTAGTAGAGGTGGAATTTATTCATTTCTGCTTTGTAAACGATCACATACGATGGCAGGTGTTAACTACTGTTACTTAAAATTGGCAAGAAAAGCTTTAAGAATTTTAATATAACAAAGTACATTTAAAAAATACAACAGTGTATGTGATCTGTTTTACGGTCCCCACAGTCCTGTCCTTATTTTATCATCCCTTCTGCATATATAATTGCTCAACTGGGTTATAATTGTATCCAGTATCTAGTTTCAGAAATGAAGTTAGAGCCTGTCCTCGCCATATTCTCCACTGCAATCGTAGCATCAAATTTGAAATAATAAAACATTTTGCCTTTTCTGTTCGTTTATCATAGATGGGAGATCTAGATGCAAGAATGGCTTACTAAACTCTATTCCTCCAAACTGAACTGACTAGATGGCTTGATTCAGCT
Source organism: Peromyscus aztecus (assembly GCA_902168405.1). Lineage (NCBI taxonomy): Eukaryota > Metazoa > Chordata > Mammalia > Rodentia > Cricetidae > Peromyscus > Peromyscus aztecus. The sequence goes on along the minus strand of CABHPQ010129824.1, from coordinate 7,938 downwards.
CATGAAGCTCGCTCTCTCTCTCTCTCTCTCTCTCTCTCACACACACACACACACACACACACACACACACACACACACACACACTACAGTCTAATTTCCTAAGGAATATGCCCATGACTTTTGTGATATAAGTATTTTAATCATTGCCAGCCTGTTCCAATACAGATTGTACTGTATACTCATTGTGTTCGTAACTCAGAGTCCACATACTCAAAATAAGGACACAATTTTTTTAAAGTAACTATATTCTCAGCTTCAAAAATTTCTGTTAGTTGCAAAACATTCTTTAAAGTGATTTTACAAAATGATTTTAGGGGCTGGAAAGATGGCTCACAAGTTAGGAAAACTTAATCCTCTTCCAACAGACTCAGGTCAGTTCCCAGCACCCACATGGTGGCTGACAACTCTCTGTAACTTTTCTTCTTAGATATCTGGTACCCACTTCTGGCCACACCAGGTACTAGGCATTCACCCAATGAATTTCTATATTTGCTAGCAAAATATCATATGCACAAAGTAAAAATAAATAAATCTTAAAAACAATAACACAACAACACATACGTTCCTAATCCCTTAAAAATACTGGTTTTTGTTTGTTTGTTTGTTTGTTGGTTGGTTGGTTGGTTGGTTTTTGTTTGTTTTTTGTTTTTTTGGTCCTGTTCATCACCATGGTGATTATGTAACACAATCCAACTTTTTTAACGATGGGAATTTTTAGGAATTCAGAAATGACTAAAGAATTGTTTTATGCTAGCAGTATGTCCCTATATATTAAGACATCCATAATGGCAGACATAATGATTCATTTTAGTTATTAAGTTCAATGTAGGCAATAAAGATGTGTGATACTGCATTGAGAATATAAAAGAAAAATTAATGTAAAAAGTTGTGAAAACTAGCATGAGTGTTCTTATTGCCTCAGCAATGTCTAGAAATTTACTCATATCTGTGGTCGAGATTTCCAAGATATAAAAAGTGAAAGAATTCTAAATAATTCATTTCAAAAATATCATTTGAAGGTTTTATTCAGAACAAAGGTATATGTGTCTTGACAAAAAAAGAGCCTAATTATTGCACAATATCACATTAAAGACAACTGGTCTACATTAAGAAAAGGGTAAATGATGATGAAATTTTATCTTACATTTCATTAAAGAAATAAAAGTATGTTGGTAGCTACGATTAATGACTCCTCATCACTCAAACTTAGAAAATTAATCATTTTATGCATAAAAAGGAACAAATTAAACTGGGTTTGGTGGTGTACCCTTTTAACGCCAGCACTTGGGGGATAGAGGCAGATGCATCTCTGAGAGTTCAAGGCCAAACTTAGTTCCAGGACAGCTAGAGCCAGAAAGAGAAACTGTCTCAAAAAAACAAAAAAACCAAACCAAAAAGAAACAAATTAGAGCATCTTGGTAAGGTGTTTAATATTTGAAAATCAATTCCCTTGTTTTAAAAACTAGTAATGTTTTCCAAATATGCAGTTTTGTGTTTTAGAGTCATTGTAGCGTACACTGTAAATATACTCCTTGCTTTAATCATTTCAGGCTTGACCCCAGTGACACTTCACACATTGTAGACTGTAGAAAACACCACAGCAGCGTTTCTTCTAATGCTACTTGAGAAGTTTTCCTTCTCATTAAAATTATTTTGTTCTACTTAATTCACTTGTCAGACATGACAAAAAATAAAAGTAGGTTTCATACTTTAAATTATGATAGCCTTGGGTAAAATAGTCTGAGCTTCCTTATTTCCCAGTATGAAAGGTTACTTGTTAATATGGCAATAAATTTCAAAAGTTGCTTTTCTGATATTTTAGTTATTAGGGAAAATATGCCTAGAGTAATAATCTGCATGCTAAGTAGAATCTATGTATCAAGGGATATGTCACTTTTAAACTTAAGTATTAATAAAACATGCAAACTATAAGTAGAACATTTTTTATTTAAGTTCTCAGCAGTGCATTGACAGGCAATTAAAGTTTCTTTATAAGTTCAGACAGAAATTATATGAAAAACCAATCACCAATTGGTAGCATACTAATTCTAGGAAAGGCTTTCTGCTGGCAGTAAGGTAGGCATTATTTATTATCGGATGCAACATCACACCAGATTCTCTCGGGAAGTCAGTAAGGAAGATCCCTACCTAATCACTCTGGATGCTAATTAGCTGGAAACATTCGCTCTGGTCATTGGTCTGTGCTCTTCAGCATTATGTTGAGAAGTGAAAGTCAAGGTTTCTTTCAAATCAAACAGACACCAAGAGCACAGTGTGTCTTTTAAACGCCTGGATTGGTAGAGAAGGAATGTTCTTGTAATGAACAGGAAGGGGATCTCTTTACAGAAGCAAGTGAGAGGTTGGCAACACAAAGTAGTTGCACCACTTTGATGAAGGTACCGATTTCCATAAACTCTTAGAACACCTTTAAGATGGCTTTCAATGAAATACACTTTTGGTTTCTACTGCAGTAATCAGGAAGTCAGAGTAAACAGCAGTGACTCACTCTGTTGGGATGTCTATACTTTGTGAGTGTGCATTCATGTTTGTATACCACAAACAATAAATACCCAGCTACTACTTTGGGTCGGATAGTGAGCTAGGATCCATGAACTATTCTCTTTCTAAAGGTCAGATTCATGAACCTCATAAGAGACATCAATAATCTCCATAGTCTGATTTATTGTTGAAACTTAGCTCTAGAGTCCTGACAGGTTGGAGTTAATGTTAACATGTCAGACAATGAAACGATTTCTTTTCTCTCCTTCCACCATGGGGCTAAATCTGAGCTACTACAAATGTATCTCAGTTGTGTGGCAATAAAACTATGATTATTTTTAGTCTTGGATGATATTCAACTGTATACATGAATAAACAATGATAAATTTATCAGATTGGAGAATTTGAGGGGATAAAGAAACCTTTACCTAGTGCTTTATAATTGTCTATGTTCATCAAACTTTCTTTTTTTTAACACAACTTTGTTATATCTATATCTATAGAGAGATCTAGTACTATGTAGATCTATACAGATATCTATATAGATACAAACCTCCCAACATCATATATATAGATGTACATATATTCGTGTATATATGAATCTGAATTATTTAATTTCTTGAAGCAAACAACCAAAGTTATTTGGTGAGAACTGCATATTTGGCTCTGCATTAGATTTTTCCATAGTTTTGTGGCCCAAGTACAATATTAAGTATAGCGCCTGATATTTCAAAGTTCTTACCATCATCTCTAAAATCCAGTATCACATATGTTAGGTTATCTTAACCAAGACTATTATCTGCCAAAGCTAGGGGAGATAAATCTTAAAGAATGAAGTACATGTGTAATACTATGACAGGATAGCCTTTATCATTTTTGAAAAAAATCTGTTCTGATGTTTTAAATGAAAGCAATTATTGGTACAGAGGTAAACAGAGTTCGTGGTTGATACAAACTTGAAAATAAAAGAAAACCCTGAACATTCCTGAACACTATCTGACACAGCTGATTGAAAGTTTAGAAGGGAGAAGAAGAAATGGAGATTCTGCTCACATACAAAATCCCAAGGATTTCCATACAGTCTTGAGTGATAAAGGTTTTGCAAGTGGGCTCCAAATATCATATTGATCCTAAGCTGGAATGTTTCCTACAGAATTCTGTGATATTAAAACTCCACTTCTGGGGCAAGGCTGGAGATGCTATTGTAATGATGATTTTGCTGTGTTCAGAGATTAATGATAGATCTCTCAATTACATTTGCCAAGAGCTTGACTCCCTGTGACATATACAATCCTATTATTTACATTTCAGAATGCTCCACATTATGCAAGTTTTTTAGGAAAAATAAAAAGTAGCCAAAATATTCCAAAGGATACTCTACAGAATGCTTCGAAAGTGATAAAGACAGGATTTGAATAGAAATAAAGTGATGTGTCTGTTATGGAAGTTTCAGGACAAAAGCTCAGCTCAAGATTCCAGCAGACCTAGCTGGGTCACCTGTCTGAATTCCTCAATTAAGAAGATAGTTAATGATGAAAGTCAGATAAAGGAGATTTAATCTACTTGGACATGTTGGTAAGATAAAGAGGTTCAGTGACTCCAAATATGTCTTTAGGTCATCATCTGAACTTTAAGTAAAAGAATCACTGTTCCAGAGCAAGAGCTATGCATAATTAAGCAGTCTTGTTCAAGGTGTAATCCAGTTGACCATTTTTTCAGTCTTGGCTCCACAAAGGGTTTGAAGAAGACTTTATTAGTTGATATGGCAGTATCAAGATCTTGATGGGATATTGAGTCATGTGACCCAGCCAGGTCTGCTCGTTTTCTCAGATCTTGGGATCCAAGGTGACTGATGGTTTGTGAGAATGAGTAGAAGGTTTTATGGCCTTTCAGAGATCTGGATCAGGACACTATAAAAGCTGAGAGTACTATGGCTTGGTTACTTTAATTTCCATACCTTCCGTCTTCTCTGTTTGTTTGTGTGTGGGAGGGGGTCCAGTAAGTTAGTTTATGTATCTCTAGTATTTGGCTAGCCACTCCTTGAGTAATTAGCTTGTCTACATAGAGGGTTCAGCAGTAGTCTAGCCCAAAGTAAAGGAGACAGATACAAAATGAAGACAAAGAGGCTAGGCTTTTCTCCAGCCTCAGTTAACTCTTGGACCCAGAATTAGGAATTAATTCTTTATTAGCAATAGAAGGTTTTAAACACATGTTACACTTGTATATTTTGTGTAATTTTAATCTCTGAACACATGCCACTGGAATAAAGAACAGAAAGAGCTGATTTTATATTTCCTTTTCATCTTCTATCTGTTTTAATTAGGGCTAGTGAATCTTAGTTCTGTTGTGTTGCTATGATAAAATATCCTGACAAAAGTAACATAAAGGAGGAAGAGTTTATTTTGGCTTACTGTTCCAGAGGGACACAGTCCATCATGACAGGGAAGATGTGACTCAATGGAGGGAAAGCATGGTGGCAAGGACGGGAGGCTGGCTAGTCGCCTTTCATCTATACACAGAAAATGGAGAAGAGGGAATTAGGGCCTGCTATGACACCTCAGTGTGTGTATGCCAGTTGCCTACCTCCTCGAGTGACGTTCTACCTCTGGAAGGTTCCACAGTTTTCTCAAACTGTGCCATAGGAGGGAGCTGTGTTCAAACGCCGGATACTGACATTTCACAGTCAAACCTTGGCAAAATGATCGACTAGTATTTTCTAATTTTGAGACTGAAGAATTTCAGTGCATGTCATACTGAGAAGTTGGATTGTCTAAATGGTGGGTGTCTTGATCTATAAGGGATGGCATAAAAGATAAAAGTCTTCCATCAGTATAATGCTGTCACTGACTTGCAATGTTTCATTTAAATAGCTGATGTTGCACATGCATCAACAAATGAAAGACACCTTTTAGTAATCCTACACCTTAATATCATAAGTATCTTATGGACTAGCATGGGCCCATCTTACTTTACTGAGAATTTGCAATCAATACATTTTAGTCTATACATCAGAGAGAGATTCAGCTTTAGTTATTAATATTGAATATAGTAAAATATCGTGCAGTGAAGGCAATTCCAAGTTGTAAGACCACTCAGGTGCATACAGACAAGATCTTGGGTCTTAAACATGAAAGGGCAACCCTATAAGATCAAGGTACAGTTTTTGTATTTGTGTCTTTCAATGTTTTAATAAAATGATATAAATGGAAAGTAATCATTAGCACTACATATTGCAAATTAAATGAGGCTCAGCATGTCAAAGTTGACCTTAACTGAAATGTAATGAAGTGAGTGTAATTTGAAGGGGCGGGGCTAGATGTGTCAATGAAGTAGGGATGAGAGGATATAACAAAAGGAAAGTGTTTGAGAAGCTTTATGTAAATGTACTAGTGAGGTGTCTAGGCTTTTACCAAATTGAAGCTGCATCCAGATCTAATGTATCACATTAAAAATATTTTTAACCATTTTTAAATTATTTCTTTCATGTTTGAGATTATAACACGATTATATAATTTCCCTTTACTTTCTTCTCCCTAAATCCTACCATATATCCCTCCTTGGTCTCTTTCAAATTCATGGCCTCTATTTTTTATTAATCGTTGATATATAAATAAATATGTGTGTATACACACATACATTTTTAAATATAGCCTGCTAAGTTTGTATAATACCGTTTCCATAAATGCTTTCAGGGATGACAAAAAACCACACCCAATCAAAATACAGAGTTGTGGAATCCAACCCCAAAGGGGTACATCTACAAAAATCTCCTACACCTAAGGCTCAGGGATCATTGCAGAAAAGGCAGCAAAAGGATTTGAAGATCAAAGGTCATGAAACATATTCTGAGACTTTGTCTCTTAGAAATGTCACAAGCTACACTCATAAAGTGTTACTAACAGGAAAGGCTAAACAGGAGCTGAACAAGGACAACGATGCCAAAGTGGACAGTAGAAAGCCAATGAGGCCTCAACCTATACAAAGAACTTCAGGCAACCAAGGAACACTGAGAGCTTGACCCTTGCAATGTTCTGTGATCACTGGCAAAGGACTTTCTCCTCACCACAATTTCAGTTCGCTACTTGCTCTGCTGTCATAGAGCACCTTATACACTTCCTTTGCAACATGATTATGTCTCTGTAATAACATGTCCCACTACCGCAAGGTGACTTGGTCACGTGATGGCTGGTGCACTTGAATTAATTACAACTGCACTTTCACTGGGATAATTTTTATGGGAATGTTTTTGTATTGGAATGACAAGTGGATCTAAATGTCATAGCCCATGATAAAAAAAAATAACAATCATAAAGTAACAAGCACCTTCTATTGAATCAAATTTGTAAGGAGAATTTTGTCTTAGGAAAGGTCTCTATGGGTGGTCCTAAAGGCACACACATATTTAAAAATTTATAACCAACATGCACAAGTGAGTGTACATGCACATGTGACACTTGTCCATTGGGGACTGAGTTACAAGTTGCCTCACTCAGAATGAATTGTTTCTAGATCTGTCCATTTACAGGTATGTTTCATAAATTCATGTTTTCTTAATAGCTCAATCTTTAGATACCTATGTCTCATTTGGAATACACACAGAGGCCAGGAGACTAATAAGGGAGAGGGGCTTTAAGGAGATGGACAATGGAACACAGTGACTTAAAGTGGAGAGGGAATTAAAAAAAAACAAGGATTAAATGGGATCAGATCAGGTAAGAGGGTAGGGTAGAGAAAAGAAATCAGGGAGAGATATTACTAACTTCTGAAAAGGTTACATGAAAACTTCTGCCTCAGGACCTTCTTAAAATACAAATATACATATATTTAAATGAAATTACCCTAGAATGGGGCAAGAATGCCCCTATTATACACAACAGGCTAGCAAATAGGAAGCCCAATGTTACAGAGGGGTTACTTTTATTGGTGTTGTTGGCTAGTGAGGTCCCTCCCATAGGTGCCTCAGATTGTAGGCTGTTGCTCTTACTCCCGATGACCATCTAGAATTGATAGATAAGACTCTGCTGCTGAAGGTGCATACTTAAGTCATACAACATTGAACAATCAAGTTGCTATTGACCTGGAGGAAAGTAATTATCAATTTTATCCACCTGTGAATTCTTCAAACTATAATAATGACTTTCCTGGCAAGATGTGTCTCACTGGTGCTGTGGTGGGATGGGTGCCATCACAGTAACCAAGAGCTGTACGGTTGTATATAATACTCACTCCACTAGAAAGACTGGGTACCAGGTGAGCCAGGAACTAGCTCACCTTATTCAAGGCTAGCTGCTAATTTGTTAATGGGATATAGTATTAAACCAACTCCTAATGAAGTTAGAATGCTGCAGATTAAAACCCACACTTATTTCAGTGTTATAAATATATCAACAATCCCTGTGTCTTACCTAACCTCCTTTGTCAATATATAAAAAAAAAAAA
>CABHPQ010129814.1:13310-34525 GCA_902168405.1 Peromyscus aztecus | reverse complement strand
TTATTTATTTATTTATTTATTTATTTATTTATTTATTTATTTATTTATTTATTTTTACTCTTTTGCCTTGTTGGGGGCCCACTACCCAGCTCCCAAATAAAGACATATATGGAGGCTTATTATTACTTATGAATGCTTGGCCTTAGCTTGGCTTTTTTCTAGCCAGCTTTTCTTAAATTATCCATTTATCTTTTGCCTCTGAGCTTTTATCTTTCTCTATTTATGTATATCTTTTCTTTCCCTCTTATTCTGGCTGTGTAACTGGGTGGCTGGCTCCTGGAGTCCTCCTCTCCTTCTCCTTTTCTCACTCCCCTATCTCCTCTTCCCACGAAGCCATGTGATCCTCATGCTCTTGGGCAGGACATAGTAAAGAAAATACACATGGTAAGGAAGCTTCTCACCTTGTAGTAGATAGGAAACAGCATAACAGTAAAAGACTGGAGCAAAAATGTTGCCCCCAAGGACACACTCACAGTCACTAGGCTCCAATTTCTACTTCTCAAAATGTCCCAATAACACCATTATACAAGGATTATTATAAAGGGCCAAATGCATTCATTTGGCCAGAGACCTCAGGAAACAGTAGTCTCTAGAAAAGTACACTCTCAGAGGTGTATTGTACTAATTCCTCCTGTATTTCTCAATCCAGTCAAGCTGACATGATTCAGCATATGAACTGTCTACATGTCAAGTAAAACACTAAATTCTACCATTCCATTTTGTTTCACTATAAAGAGAATTAAAAACTGTAGACAAAACCAGAAAATTACATGTGTATAGTTTTATATAAACATATGTAATTAAAACTCAATCATGATTGCAGGATATGTTTAGAACTTAGAAAAAGTTTTGTTCTGAAATATTTATTACTAATGTTAAGGAAAAATAAGCACAACCCTCCCCCCCCCTTTTCCCATTATAGTTGCACCAGGAAAGACTTCTACCATGTAAGGCTTCAGTTCACATTTTGCATGATTTCTAGTAAGATAAATTAGCATCTTTATGTGCTTCCACTTATCTCTGACTACCTTAGGTCAAAAAAGTAGTTTCTGGCACATAGTAGATGTTGTATAATGGTTTTCTCTGAGAGGGAAATGATCTATCCTGCAGGGTAACTCTTTAAACATGGTGGTAAATAACTCAAAATAGGTTCACAAGGTCCTTAAAACTGACCAGATTCATTAGGCCCCTACCTGCCAGGGTAAGCAATAAGGACTCCTGAGAGTCACTCTCAGAGAAGCCAAACTGCAAAGAAGACTCTGAGATGAGACTAGCTGCCTAGAAGAAGTTTAGACCAACTGAGTCACTTGAAAATGACACTCTCCAGCCTGTTGAGCTGCCTCCGGGCTGTGCAGTGTTCTCCAGTTTCCCAGCTTTGTGAACTGTTACCAGTGCTGAGGGGACCTTTGGTGATGCAGCTGTCCTTGAGTCATTTCTGCTCCTGTAAGTGACCCCAGTAACACTCATCTGTTCACCAAGTTGGACTTGGGTGGTATCCATACTTTGGACTGCAGTGGGATCCCTTTCTGGGTGACTAGACATGTGTGTATAATCTTTCCCAAGGAAACATTTTGTCACCCAACAATGAGTCTTTCTCCTTTGCCCTTCTTCAAGCGGCATTAACTAGTAGTCATCATGGAGTGAGGGATTGACATTAGCTAGTCATCAAGGAGTGACAGATGTCTTTTTCTAAAACTCTCTTTGAAAAGTAGATTTCTTTCTGACCTAACAAGCAGCTCAAGGATAATTCTAGTCATCAGTGATTTTCTCTTAAATTTCTTCTGGAGATTGACTTACCTCTGTTCTCTACTACATACCACATTTCAGAATTAAGAAACTTGAAGTCGGGCGGTTGTGGTGCATGCCTTTAATCCCAGCACTCGGGAGGCAGAGGCAGGCGGATCTCTGTGAGTTCAAGGCCAGCCTGGGCTACAGAGTGAGTTCCAGGACAGGCACCAAAACTACACAGAGAAACCCTAAAAAAAAAGAAAAAAAAAAGAAACTTGGTCATTTCTCTCTGTCTATCACTCAACTAGAGAAGACATTTTCCTGGTCCAAGTTGAATGCATTAAAATTATCTAAAGATAATACTCATTTAAAAACTCTTCCTCCTATGCAGGAGAACAGCAAGCAGACTTCCTGGTAGGAAGGAACCCACGTGCAACCTATTAACAGCTTTTTATTGTTGTTGTTGGTTAGAATGCAGCAAGCCAAGAAAAGCAAGGTTAAAACTCAACAAGATTCAGTGTATTAAAATCATTACTAAACATGGATCTAAGTTATATTGTTGAAGTAGATTCCCTTTATGGACCTTATAACAACTTGGCCAGGGATGTTTTGGTTTTCTGGATCCCAAATGTCTGTATTAATAGAAATTCATGTGACTAAACAAAAGAAATAGAAAGTTATCATTAATACATTTTGTTTTGTGTATTTATTTTTTAACATGGCATTGTTGTTGTCTATAAATAGCAGGTAGGTTTGTGAGAGCCCCCTTATACTTTTTCCAAAGGATAGAAAATTCAAAGCAACTGTGGCATTGATGGCAGTGTATACACTTGTGGTTTCATTAGTTTTTAAACTCTGTTGCATGACTTCCAGACATGTTAGAACTCAAAGCTAAGTATAGTCATTATAATTATATGTATATTGGGGTAAATTATTAAATTTCAAGAAACTGGAGAAGTATATCATAATACGATAGTACATTAAAAGAAAAGAAAAATAATACTCATGTAAATAATTCCAATGGAATTATTTGTTCCAGAGTATACAGGTTAGGAAATAGTTCTTTGGATTCAAAGCTATAATTAATCACTGAACAGGATTATTTATTTCATACTTAACTCTGCTAAATACAATGTCTACGTAAATGGAGTCAACCTTGCTTCTTTATACATATAGAGCATATATGGCCTCTTATAAATATACATTCTGTATACAATATTATATGGCAATTATATATATATGTGTATCTATAGTTAGATATAGATATATAATATGTAATTCAGATTAGTATCATTGTGGGCATAGAATCTTTTATTATAATTTATACATCTATTAGATATAATTTATTTTTCAAAATTTGTCACTTATCTTTCCTACTCATTTATAGCTCTACCAGCTTCTGTAATCATTTGATCTCAGTGTGTAGCACCCATGGAACCAACCCTGACCTCCGTGATGGAGAAGGAATCTCAAGACACATGCTTTGGACTTGTCCCTCACCAGGCTTTGAGTGAGTCTTGATGATATCCTCCTTGGTCCTAAATCTCAAGATCAGTTTAGATACAATCCCACTGAAAAGGGTCCTTGAGTCACTCAGAATGCCTAGAAAAGGAGACAGAAAAGACCCTTCTTGAGCCCATCCCATTTGTTTGAATTTGAATTCAAAATGGCTCCTGACTGGAAGACTTGAGTGTTTAAAAACTTGGTCAGTGGATGGTATGAGGAAAGTGATTGGAATAGGAGTAATCTCTCCTCATAAATGCATTAGTCATTCACGGATTTGTAACTTGATGGTATTATTGGGGATAGGTGGATATTAGGAAGGAGTATGCACACTGGGATGGTGTAGATGTAACCAACCATCTTATTAAATAAGAAACACAGAGCCAATGTAAAGGTAAAAGCCCAAGAGGTCAGAGCTAAGAGTCTTACCCACCTGCTTCAGCTAGCCTCTTCAGCCAAGAGACCTCCCGAAAAGGAGCTACTTCCTGTCTGTTTGTCTTTATAAAGACTTCCTGTTCTGCCTTCTCATTGGTTGTAAACCCAACCATATGACTGTCTCATCACTGCCTGTCTGTAGGTCACTCCAGGTCTTCTATGGTTGGTATTGAGATTAAAGGAGTGTGTCTCCAATGCTGCCTGTATCCTTGAACACACAGAGATCTACCTATCTCTGCCTACCAAGTGCTGGGATTAAAGGTGTGCGCCTCCTTCAGCAAATCCTACCGGCGTGCACCACCACAACCGGCTTTCGCTATGGCTTGCTAATAGCTCTGACCCCTAGGCAACTTTATTTATTAACATACAAATAAAATCACATTTCAGTACAAATAAAATACCACGATAGGATGGAGCACCTTGCCTCCTGATCTGTTGTCTTCTCACTTCCTGTATTCATGGGGTCAGCCACTTTGGTCCACCATGTGCTCATCAACATGAGGTTCTCCTTCACCATCACAGCTAGAAGCCATGGAGCCAAGTGACTACAGACCAAAGCTATGAGCCAAAGTAAACACTTGCGTTTTAAAACCTTTCAGGTATTTTGTCACGGTGGTAAAAAGCTGTCTAATAGCCCCTGAACATTTCCCTCCCCGTTTCAGTACTTGTAGTCACATTCTCAATGATGAGTTGACCTTTCCTCTCTGCTCTTCCTGGTTATTTATCTCTGACAGCATCTAGTGTATCTTTTAAAGATGTAGTATTCATTCAAAGAGTGATGTGTGGTTTCCAAAATTTTATTTCTTTCACCTTGGACTTTACAACTTCCGATTCCTTTCTGGATTATTACATGTTCCATCTTCAATTTTCTATGTCCTAGAAATTCATGCTGAGGCTCTTTGGTCCATGAAGATTATGCTTACTTCCAGAACCTTAATTTTGTGCATGTCATGGGTTTAGTAGCTCTGTCTCTGGTCTAATCAACATGTATCCCTCTAGCCTATCATTATAACCTGGCTCTTGGCTCTGAATTATTTACCTTGTCACCTATATTTATCAAAACAGTGTTTAATCTGCCTTGGGGATGGGGACCTTCATCACACTATGTGACATAAAGGCAATGACATAAAGCTTTAATTTGATGCCACAGACTTGTGTGACTATAGGCACTTTGCAGAATTTTCCTTTCAATTTAGTTAAAAATGAAGCTTTTGCACAGTTTTAATTGGGCAACATATAGCAGTATGCCTACCTCAGAGATGGCATGCCCCTGTGTCAGTAAAATTTGGTCAGAGAAGCAAGTCTTCAGGAATCAGACAAAATAAGGGAATTATTGGAGGGACTGGACATTGCAACTGAGCAGGTGGGTGGTGAGCTCAGCTTGTGTCTAATGTCTGGAACTGTCACATTACTGTCTTTGTGTCACGATTGTAATACCATCTTTGAGGCTCTGTCTCCTGCAATTCTGTTTTGCTTTCCATTGGACAGGTTGCTTAAGCAGTTTCTGCACAGTGATTTGTATTTGCATCTGGTATTGTGCCTGAAGTGATCAGGAAGCTAGAGAGAAAAGGAGAAGGTGAAATGAGGCAGAGCAAGGGCAAATGGATGAAGTGGAGTGAACTAGAGTCTGTAGGATGCAGTGGGAGCTGAGTTGATGCCATTGCCTTCGAGGCTGTGATTTTTGATGACTAGGAGACTTGAAAGACAAGCTGATACTATGCTCCAGGGTCCTAAGAATATTTCAAGTTCAAAAATAGAAGCCAGTGCTGGAGACATGTCCTAACAGTTAAGAGCATGTGCTACTCTTCCATAGGGCTAGAATTTGGTTCCCAGCATCCACATTTGATAGATCACAACTGCTTATAACTACATCTCTAGATGAACCAACACATTCTTCTGGCATCTGACAGAACCCACAAAAATGCAACATACAGACACCCACACACTGTCTAAGTTATTTAGTCTCTTGCTGTGATAAGATACCATGACAAAGGCAACTCATAGAAAAGTTTTTTTGGAACTTACCATTTTAGAAGGGTGGAGTCCATGATGGCAGATCAAAGATAAGGTGGCAAGAACAGCTGAGAGCTCGCATCTTGTTCTGCAAGTAGGAGACAGAGAGAGAAGGAGACTTGGAATGGTCTGAGTCTTTTGAAACCTTAGAGCCCACCCTCAGTGATCCATTTTCCCCAACAAGGCCACACCTTTTAATCCTTCCCTGAGAGTTCAACCAACTGGAGACCAAGAATTCAAATCTCTGAGTCTATGGGGACTGTTTTCATTCAAAGTACCAAATATACAAATAAAAACAAATGTTAAAAAAAGTTGAAGCCCAAGATAATGAGTGATAAGACTGAAGTCACTAAGGTGGATTAGCACATCCACAACAATATTCATGAATTGTGTTTCAATCTGAAATCACATTCACCTCCCAATCTAAAATAAAGACTCTAAATATCTTCTGGATTCCATTTCCCGCAGAGAAGGGAATTCTGGGAAATGTAGTTGAACCTAGATAAGGCTTAGCACCGAGTAACCTTGTGCTTTTGTCTCTGCCGCTCTGCGGCTGGATTCTACAGCTTAAAAGTATTGAAAACTCACATACACATTCTGAAGCTCTTGTTTAAACGTACTAATTGAATTGGCAATCTTTGATTCAGTTGGCACAGTCAGTTCAGTCCATTTGGGAGGAAATTGAGCATTTGGTCAAGGCTGAAGCCTTTGTTCTTTAAGCTGGGTCAGGCTATTTTCCTTTTGTTTGCTAGTTACTTTTCATTTGGATTTAACACCATCTTTGAGGGTATGACTACAGCAATTTTGTACTTCTTTTAAGTATGGTGGGAGGATAATTGGTTTATGGTATTCCAGACCCCTTTAAGCTGCTTGGGGAGATGAACATTGTAAAACCTAAATTCACAAAACTGTTCATTTAACTGTTTTACTCACACAGGCTCTTCGCCGATAGTCCTGATAAGAACACCATGCATCGCCCTGTCAAGGACAGGGCTATTTTAGCTTTAGAAAGATTTCCAGACCTTTTAAAACCTGTATGAGCTCTGAAGGTCTGGAAGAGTGATGAATTTTTCACCAGATTAAATAATACATTCAAGTGTAAGTGGCTTTCAAAGTGAGGAACTAAAGAAAAGGCCACCAGGGGAAGTCGCTCTTGCTGTGTCTCCAAGGTGACTGTCACATAGCAATATGCTTGCCTCCTGACAGGGCTGGAAACAGTGGTCTTGGTGGAGAGGTATCGAGCAGTCAATAGACGGCCCCCTTCCAAGCTGTCACTCATAGACTGGATCTGAATTCCTCAGAAGAGACTTCACTTTCAGGGGAAACAATGTGTTTCTTTGGTATTGAAATAAAGAGACCACTGCTTATATTCACCTTCAAAAGCAAAATTTACATCTTCATTTTCTTTTGCTTTTCTTTTTTTTAAAGATTTATTTATTTATTTATTTATTTATTTTATGTAGATGAGTACTCTATCTGCATATACAACTTTATGCCGGAAGAGGGTATCAGATTCTACTAGAGGTGATTGTGAGCCACCATGTAGTTGCTGGGAATTGAACTCAGGACCTCTGGAAAGAACAGCCAGTGTTCTTAACTGCTGAGCCATCTCTCCAGCCCCACATCTTCATTTTCTGAAGATGAATCCTCTGAGATCTTATGCTTGCTGGATGTCCAAGTGCATAAGGCAGAAGCATATGATAGGCATATCCTTGACAAGTGTATTATAAGGAGCAGGAATGGGGCATCCTTCAATCCTACTTCTGCTAATTCAGTCTCCACTCTGAAATAATTTAGCATTGTCTCTGTGTGTGTGCGTTTGTGCAACCATGTGTTTGGAGGCCAGAAGTTGACGTCAACTCTCTTCCTCAATTGCTTTCTTCCTTTCATTTTGGGGCTAGGTAGCTGGCTAAATCTGGAGCTCACTGATTTGGCTGGGCTCATTGTCCAGAAAGCCCCAAAGATCCTCCTGTCTCCACCTCCCTAGTATTGAGATCTCAGGCAGGTATAACTGCACCCAACTTTTTGCGTGGATATTGGGGATCTGAACTAGGCTCTTCAAACAAAGTGTTTGCTGCAAGCACTTTGCAGACAGCCATCTCCCCAGCCTCCAGCAATTTTTTCATATTTGGAATATCTAATTAAATAATTTATCTGTCTGCCAATATTCTGTCAAGCTCTATATTGATTCTGGATTTGAGCACCTCCTAGAAATGATTCCAACTGCTCATTTTATTTCTATTTTCTAAATTAACAGTTTGGATTTTCCAATATCAAGTCTCTAACACATCATCAAATCATTATTAAAGATAGAATACTGTCTTAGTAATTCATTATGGTCAAACAAAAACCTGGGAAAACCCTCCAGCAACGGTCTAGAGAAATGCGAGGGCTAGGGAGTGTAGGTATGGGCCAGGGACGAGGTATGGAGCTGAGGTTTTCTCACTTTGATGGGTGGGGCAGTGGACAGAGAAATCCAATTTTGCAGTTTTTAGTGTGGATCACTGGGTAGATGGTAATTGAAGGATTTGAGAAGGAGAAATCAGGAGCAGGTGGGAGATGTGAGCAGTGAGTAACTAACATTTGGAACTTAACTGCTGCACGACTGGGGGCAACTGCGGAAGTTCTTTCGGGCTTTTCCAGTCTGTATCCACCCTCCTGAGTACCCACGCAAACGCTCCCTCTTCACCATCTGCATTGGTGAGGAGAACTGCAGCTGCTTCAGCGTCCCTGCAGTTGGAAAGCCCTGGGACGCTGTCAGCATTTTCAGAGTGGTTGCTTGGCACAGGGCCGCGTGGTGGGTGGATTTCCTTGTGGATAGTAATAGTGGTTTAGCTGTTTTCAGCGCTTGGCATATGAAGCAAAATTGCTGAAATCAGGGCACCTGGGGGAGCATCTTCAAATCGTGTCCTTTTAAAATGTTAACTAATGAACTCCAGTTTGATGTCTTCCCAGAGCCCGTGGGATTATGGGTAATGAACACCTCAAAATATAAGGTTGATGCCCTGGATGCAATGATAAAATCTGCTTCTTAGGCGCTTTTAGAAACTGCATAAATGTTGCGGGTCAGGCAGGCACAGTGGCTGTCATGATGTGTTGGCATCCTGTCATTCTCACACTTTGTCCCCTGTGTAGGACTGTGTTTGTTCAGACTCTGAATTTTGCACTAAGTGCTCCTCCTGCGATACAGTATTCTCAGTCCTACAAATACTGGACAAATTTTACTTGGGGTATTTTCATGCTGGTATATAATCGGGACTCTTGATTTTTACAGTCAGTCAGAACCAACCCCGCCTGATGCACTACATGACAAGTGAGATGCCCTTTACATCCTTACGAGGTGGCTAGAGAATGAGATTTCATGGATGTGACTCCTTCCCCGGATGTGTTATACTGTACTTGATGTCCACATACCTTTGTGATTACCCCTACCTTTGAATACTTTTGTGTATTCAGAATATCTACCCACAGTCGTTAATAATATTTGTCACATGACTTTCAATATAGTTCAATGGTAGAGCACTTGCTGTCATGGGCAAGTTTGATTCCTCGCACTAGAAAAAAAAATGATTATTTGTTGTAAATGTTGTAGTCCATATTTCCATTTAGATAAAAATGAAATGAGCAAGAAAATAAACATCTCTAAGGCATCAATTTAGAAAATTAAATGGAGTTTTGTCTTTAAAAATTTCTCAATATGTCATGTTTTAAAACTCTACATCAATGCCCCAGCTCTTGCCAGTCACTGGATTTTAAATTAATCAATTACATTTATTTATATTTAGTGCCTTTTTACTAAGATGGAATGATTAGCCCCAGTGTCACCTCTGGACAGTCAGGGGATTGTTGAATTCTTGATTTAAGAGTTTTCTCATGCCTACTTCCAATTCCCTTCATAACCACCCCTTAGTTCAGTCTTTATCATGTCAAAGAGCTTGTAGTCCAAGTCCCTTCTACTGGTCAACCCACTCTTTGCCATCTTAAATCCAATTAATTTTCTCTAAGATGAATTTCTTCCTATGAGTCCTCCTGTAGCTGAAAGTTTTTCTGTGTCCCACCCAGTCTGCAGCTGCTTAGACCCAAGTAAACACACAGAGGCTTGTATTAATTAAAACTTCATGGCCATTAGCTCAGGCCTACGACTGACTTAGCTGTTACACTTAAACTCAGCCCATTTCTGTTAATCTGTATGTCACCATGTTTTCCATGGCTTTACCTGTGTATCATTACATTCTCTTCCCTGGACTGGGGGAGGGGGGTGCTGGTGTATCCCCGACTCAGTCTTCCTCTTCCCAGAACTCTCCTTGTCTGCTTATCCCACCTATACTTCCTGCCTGGCTACTGGCCAATCAGCATTTTATTAAACCAGTGTATAAAAGCATTACCCCACATCATCCTCCTTTTGAAAATCATCAGTAGGGTCCAATTTCTTAGTCAATAGATATGAAATTGAACCTGTTAGCCTTCCAGGATTCTGTTGATCAAGAATTACCTCTCTGATTCCTTGTTGTACTGTGTACTTCTGTTGCTATCAGGCTAGTATGCATCTTGCTCAGTGGACCACTTTATTTTCCTTTCTTTAATGCTTTCCCATGTTTAAAATGTCCTCTGCTCTGTCTATCCAAAGTGTCTATATCATCAGTATCCTTTTTCTCATCCCATTCTTGCTCTGACTTTCCCCTGGTATGTTCTCTAACTTAATTTCTGTAGTTTAGTAGCAACTAAAACAATATTTCAAAGCATCCAAGATAGAAATAAACTTTAAATTTTAGAAAAAAAAAGGACTCCATGGTTTTTTTTGTACATACTTTTTGTTTTGATATTTTAATTTTTATTCTGTTTTGACTTTTTTTTGTTTTGTTTTTCTTGTTCTCTACTTTTTTTTTAATTTTTGAGAGGAATAGAACATGAGAGGTGGGGGAGGATCTGGGATGATTTGGGGGAAGAACATGATACAAAAATATGGTAAGAAAAACTTTAATAAAATGTTTTAAAATCTAAGTAAATAAATAAATGAAGTATTTACATATGAAAAATATATATAGTGTGTGAGTGTGTGTGTGTGTCTACACAATGTGTCTATGGAGCTCAGAGGATGTCTTGAGGGAATTGGTTCTCTCCTTCTATCATGTGGATACTGGGAATTGAACTCAGGTAGTTAGGTTTGGTGGCAAGGACCTTTACCTGATCAGCCATCTTGCCAGACCAAAAACTGTTAGTTCTAGGGGGGAAAAACACACTTAAACAAATGCAAAAGTAGACAATTTTTATTCAAGAAGCATTTGTGTATCTATCATTTTGCATCAGCATTTATCAACTTAGCCAGTTTCATTTGTTTGAGCGCCTGCTTATTTTTCCTTCCATAAAATATTCAAGCAAATCTCTGCCATCATGTCAATTAACTTGCAAATTTACACAATGTAAAATAATTTGACAGCACTGCTTATTTGTTTGTGATTGCCCTGGGTCCATGAACACCTTGCAGTGCTCAAGAATGCCCATTTAGTAAAAATTTCTTTCTACCTCTGTATTTGTGCCACATTTATAATTATTTATATGCATTTATTTTTTATCTATTTCTCATATATGTCTTTGTTCCTATATGTAAATCACCTCTGCCAATACAAGTCACCCCTTTATATCTGTGGATTCTACATCTGAGCGTTCAACCAGCTACAGAATAAAAGTATTTAAGAAAAGACTTCCTTGTGGATACAAATACATATGAATTGATATTGTTGTCCCTCTGAATCCATTGGAGAACTGGTTCTATAATCCATACTTTTTTCTTGTGGTTATTCTCTGAAAATATACATAATATCTATTTACATAGCACTCACTTGTATTAAGTGATATAAGAAAGAGTCTGGATGAAATACATGGGAAGACATGTGAAATCCATATGTAAATCTTATTCTAACTTAACAAAAGTATCTGGATAGCTGTAGACTTTTGCTGGGGGCATGCCCCGGTGGTTGACAGTTCTGGAAAGGAAGAAAGGAGTAGGCAAAGGAAGGGGTGAGCCAAGCCACACAGTCTTGTAGCCTGACTAACTAGCAGTCAGAGTGCTTCCTTATTTATACAGAGTTCAGCATGCAGAGATAAATTCATGTTGTTCCAAAACATAGATCATATCATTTTTGTTTCTGGACATGTGTTTAACCTTTTCTCATGCACGTCTGGGCTCATAAGTTTAGTCATCATTGATAAACCAATACAGAACAGAGTTATCTTTCACATTCATTTCTCCTCAAGGTTAGTAATCATTGACAAAGAGTTATCTTTTATAATCATTTTTACTCATCAACCCCAAAACCCAAATTTTAAGAATCTAGAGGCATATGACAGCCCATTCTCAGGCTTGCAGTTCTTGTGGCTTTAAGGATGATAGACAGAAAGAAAATCCCCAAGTCAGCCTGGGCAGATTGCCATGTCCCACGCAGTGTGTTATTAACTCTTAATGGTCAGAGTGTCCAAGAAAATCCTCAGACCAAAGCTGCTGCAGTTATTATTTAAATTCTGGTATAATACAATGTTTACATTTTATATCTTTATAGAATTTGTTTATATGTCTAATTCTGGCATTCTTTGTTCCTTGGTCATAAGACACCATAGTGTCCCTGCACGAGCTAACTTTTCTAAGAAAGGGAGACCCTAACATCTCATTCCTTTGTCATCTTTCCACACTGTTCCTTGTCCATCAATACAAACCCTTGTGTAGGGCAGAGGTAACTTCAGCTTATCTTACTTTGTTGCTATATATGTCACGTAATCACCTGAGTGTAGGAGGAGACTTGTAATTTGATCTGCGGCCACCTCCTCTAGCCCACAAAATCTTGTTGACCATTTTAGGCTTACTTTGGTTTGATTATCTTGTTCCTGAATAAGGACAGGGACAGATGTCATAAGAATATCTCATAGCCTCAGAAAGAGACCTCTGGCTTCTTTATGTGTGTCACAACCTCCAAAGTATAAGGAAGACCTTCATGTAGATAAGGATATCTCCCTAAAAGCAGGAGGGGCAGCATACTCAGGACTTTCTAGGGAAGCTTAGAAGCAGTACTCCTGGGAGAAGGCATAAATGATTCATAAGAGATTCCCTATCAAACCAATGTCCTCAAATTGTACAAATATTAAAAGTGCCCCAAGTATGTAACATGCAGAGATCAAAACCAAAAGTGGCACAGTAACCAACACGCAGCTCAGCTTTGCTGGGTCTTTGTTAAGCAGCTGTGTTGGTTTTGATTGTTTCCATTCCCATCAAATATTGCTGCACCAGATTTTGATATTGGAAGGGTCCTGGAATCATTCGCCTGTGAACTCTGATGGACACCCATATTGATCTGTGCCTCTGTACATCTATAATTATATTGCCATTCTTCACCATATGTTTATATATACTCTCTATATACTAAAAGAGGTTCACTATCAAAAGATTTATTAACAAGTCAGTCCTACATTATAGAATGAGAAGACTTCACATCCTAATGTTCATATAGCTAAGACCTAATTATACATTATGGATGGCATCTCTTCTACAAAAGGGTTCTCATATTCCTTAATAAAGAACTACGCAATGAAACATAGAGCCCAGAAAGAAAACGTGAGATTCTCCTGATTAAGATTGCTAATGACTCTCTACTATCTACATGATCAGCTCAAATTCTCCATTAAGGACGAGCTCTCCAAATTTGGACTATTTATACAGTTTCACTCCATGATTTCACCTATTCCTTTACTCACCTGCACCTATACCCTGTAATATACATCCATTCTGACATTTATAATTTTTTTTTACTGCTTTTCTCAAATCTAAAAAAAATCCATTTTCCTACTTTCCCTAGAAAACATCTTGTCATGTTAAGACCCAGCATGTCTCCCTGTGATACCTTTGCCCTTGTACATGTTCGTCCCTCCCCTGCACCCTGTGTGCTCTGTAAGCACCCTCACCATTTGCTGCAGCACAGGGGCCACATTCTACTATAAAATTCACTGTAAAGCAAAATCAGAATTGGATTCACCTCTGAGTTATCAGTACAGAACCAATGCCTGATCCACAGAATATATAAAATAAGTGTGTATTAACTGAAGGAATGATATGAAAAATTACAGGTATTTAATGCAAATCACCTACCTACTTATATTTATAAACTAGGGATCTGTGGCCACAAATGCTTGATTCTCTTTTTCTGTAAAATACTTACCATATTTTATTCCTCAAATCTCCTTGTATTGGTTAGTTTGATGCCAATTTGACACAAGCTCAGGTCATCATAGGAAGGAGTATCAGTGGAGAAAATATCTCTATAAGATAGCACAGTAGGTAAGCCTGTAAGGCATTTTCTTAATTAGTAGTTAATTTGGGAGGGCTCAAGCCATTGTTGGTGGGCCCATCCCTAGGCTCGTGGTTCCATGAGAAAGCAGGCTGAGCAAGGTATAGGGAGAAGCCAGTACACAGCATCCCTCCATGACCTCTGCATCAGCTCCTGTCTCCAGGTTCCTGCCTTCAATGCTTTTGATAATGAACTGTAATGTGAAACTGTGCCAGAAATAAATCCTTTCCTCCCCAAATTGCTTTCGTTCATGGTGTTTCATCACAACAATAGTAACCCTAACTAAGACACTCCTAATATTTTGTCATAAAATTGGTAATTAGTTCCAGTCTTTCAGACTTTATAGCCCATGTTAAAATCTATACATTTAGTGTTAACAGGTCATGAAACAAGCCATAAATCTAACTTCAGGTTAAATGTTAGCACTAAGTATCCTGGTTAGAGTTTTTAGGTTCCCTAGCATTTGAATCCTACTTTTTATGTTTCTGCCATGGAGGAGAGTGTCTTGGAAGAAGATGCATCCACCATATAGCCTTCTGCAAGGCAGATTCACTGACTGGAACATCAATGATTCTGAAGAGGTGCAAATGGTACAGGTTCAGAGCCTAATTGCAATTTACCTTGGGCTCTCTTTAGCTTTATAAATAGCCATCCTTGCCACCTCAGTATCTGCCCTAACATCCTGTGACTAGCAGATGAGGCCTTTGGGAATGTATCAACTTAACAAAATGCTATTTCCTGCTAACCCAAAGCTGAGGGCGTCATCTGTTAGCATCTGAGGCACACAGCAGAGGCTTCCCTGCTTTCCTGGTCCATGTTTCCACCACCACATTTGAAAAGCATCTTGCCTCATGACTTTCTTTTTCCCCGTTTCTATGAAACTACTTCCGTGCTGGAACATGGGATTTGGGGTAACCTACATCAGTGTTCTGAGGCCATACTCACTCATATGTGGCTTCAGAATAATGTGAAAATGGTGTTTTTGTGTCCACACTATTATGGGGCTGAATAGGAGGCAGAGCCTGAATCCTAACCAAAGATGCAGGAATCTCATTTAATTTAGATTTAGATCTAGGGCTCTCTCCTGCCTGCTGTTGCCTAGGATCCAGCCATGAGACCCAGGCTTAGCTAACCAGACCCAAGTCCTCCTAACCATGGAGCACATTCATTTGCATAGCAGTCCTACCCATTTCCCAGGGTAGGTGGTGCAGCTCCTACTGCTTTGTCTCCAGAAGCAGAGGAAGCCCTGATCTCCTCATAGTTCCTGTGGCCTAGGCACCTACCTGGAATTTCCACATTCTGCTCATTTCCAAACCTTAATTCCCTAAACTTCCCAGTGTCTTTGATAATGTGATTTCTCTTCAGTTGGTCAATAAATTTCTGTTTTTAGTTTAGCTAACAAGAATGCTTAATAATATTACATACACAAAGATTTTTTTCTTATTAAAATTTATTTGTATATTTATTTTACATCCAAAACTCAGTTTCCCCCCCTCCTCTCCTCCCAATCCCTCCCCGCTACCCTTTCTGTTCCCACCCCCCAATCCATTCCTCCTCTTTTTCTGTTTAGAAAAGGGCAGGTCTCCTATGAGTATCAATAAAACATGGCATATCAAGTTGCAGTAAGACTAATCACTTCCCTTTGCATTAAGGCTGGGCAAGGTGACCCAGTATGAGGAGTAGTGTCCCAAAAGCCTGCAAAGAAGTCAGAGACAGTCCCTGTTCCCACTGTTAGGAATCCCACAAGAGGACCAGGCTACACAACTATAACATACATGCAAAATGCCAAGGTCAGTCCCATGTAGGCTCCCTGGTTGTTGGTTCAGTCTCTGTGAGCCCCAATGATCCCAGGTTAGTTGATTCTGTGGGTTTTCTTGTGGCATCCTTGACCCCTCTGGCTCCTACAATCCTTTCTCCTCCTCTTCTGCAGGATTCCCAAAACTCCGCCTAATGTTTGGCTGTGGTTTGCCCTTGTTTCCATCAATTGCTGGATGAAGCCTCTCTGATGACAGTTGGGCTAGGCACCAATCTGGTCACAGGAGATGGCCAGTTCAGGCTACATATCTGCTATTGCTAGGAGTCTTAGCTGGGTTCATCCTTGTAGATTCCTGGGAGATTCCCTTGTGCCAGGTTTTTAACCTGACTCCAAAAGGCACCCCCTCCCTCTTCCAGTAGTCTCTTCCAGTACTCCTTCCCCCAACTTGATCACTCATGCTCCCTTCCTCACTTGCCCTCAGTCCACTCACAAAATCTCTTCTATTTCCCCTTCCCAGGGATATCCGGATGGTCCCCCACGAACCCTCCTTGTTAGTTAGTTACTGGGTCTGTGGATTGTAGCATGATGTTTCTCAGTCATTTGAGATTCTTCTGTTGGGAATTCTCTGTTTAGACCCCATTTTTTAATTGAATTATTTGTTTTGTTGATATCTAGTTTCTTGAGTTCTTTATATATTTTGAAAATCAGCCCTCTGTCGGGTGTGGGGTTGATTTGAAGAACTTTCCACATTTTGTAGGCTGCCGTTTTGTCCTATTGATGATGTCCTTTGCCTTACAGAAAATTTTCAGTTTCATGAGGTCCCATTCATTAATTGTTGTTCTTAGTGCCTGTGTTATTGGTGTTCTGTTCAGGAAGTTGTCTCCTGTGCCAATGCATTCGAGATTACTTACCACTTTCTCTTCTATAAGGCTCAGTGTATTTGGATTTATGTTGAGGTCTTTGATCCACTTGGACTTGAGTTTACACAAAGATTTTCAAGTGGAAGATTTTGTGCTGATAATCTCTAAATTAAAAATGGATGTGGTTTCTTCATTAAATGCACTGAGCACCTCCATCCTGAATGATCAGCACAGAAGCAATGTTTTCTTCTATTAGCCTACCAGGGAGAAGCCTCGGGGTGAGCAGCACAAGTAATTTATGGACAATAAGCATTGCTTTGCCTTTAGATATTTATCTCTTTTACATGCCTTTCCCCAGGTGCCATCTGAAAGGAGAATAGTAGGCGGCTAATGAAGGTGTTCTCAGTGGTATTATTTGCAGCCTTGAGAATAAGGAACAGAGCAATTGTCAGCAATCATAACCAGATGTTGCAAAGCTCTATAAGCCTTAATGGCTGTTGTCTCTATACAGCTTTTCAGAAGGAAAAAAAATCAATAACACCAAAAGAATTATCTATGGGGAGCATTTCCTGGCCATTTTTCATAAGAAAATTACTGTATAGAGACTCGATTGTGCTCTTTGGATATACTTTGAAAGTTGAGAAGCTGAACAGTTGTGTTTGTACTTGCATGTTTGGATTCTGTGAGGATTTTCATGAATTATCTTTGTGGCATCTACAGTACCTTTACTACTGAAAACTGTGCATGGTGCTGGACTTCAGCAAATCCTGAAATGATATGAAAGAGAAGCAAATTCTATTCATCTGAAAACATGTAGCCCTAAATGGAACAGATGTGAAGTCTCAAGATTTGAATGGTTTTGAAGCTGCAGATTTTTTTTCCATCTTAAATTGGACTTCAGGTGGCAGTAAGCACAGTGGGTCATGTGTATGTGAAAGCATTCTGGTATTTTCCTCCTATGAAGACAACAGACCCATGGTCAGATCCAACACTAATTTATCAAGGTGTTGGGATCTGAGCGAGTTTTGAAAACAAAACCCTATAGTATCTACTATGATGTCCAAGCATGGGCCCTGGATTACATGTATCAGAGTCACTCCAAGGGCATACTGAACTATAGATTCCTTGGATTCACCCTATACACTGCCTAAGAACCCTTGTGGGCAGAGACTGTACGTCTGCCTATGATATTTAATCTCTCTAAGTATGAGCCATTGATAATGTCTCTTCATGAGCATTTTTGAATATTCTTGTTAAAAGTAGAGTTAATTCAAGTCAAAATTAGAAATACATATTTGAAAGTAGAGACTACCTTTTCACCCATTATCTCGCCATCACCTACTGGTTGTCCTGTTCTTAATATTCTTCTATCGTTTTCTGAATGACCCGTCATCTGGTAACTTTTTCTATCACTGTTCTACACTAATGCCTTCTATTTCTTGTGACCCAAATACTCAGAATTTGGTCACCACATTCCTCAACCCATCTTTCTATTAGATGAGTCATCTAAAGCAATAATGAGCTATTAACAGCTCTGTGTAACCAATGTGAGAGAGTAGAAGAAAATTCACAGGGCAATTGTTTCTGCTGGAGGGATACTCACACATGTAACTGAATCTCCCCAGTGAAGAGCTCCTGGGTGACTCACTCTAACAGTCCCAAATTCAGCAATTTTTAAAGATTCTACATATTTTAGAGATCATCTAACATAGTATCTCCCAGGTTCACTCATACTACTATAAAACAGAAGATTGTATTTTTCTTAAGGTAGAACACTGTTCCATTATATAAATGCATATATATGCGTATATACATATATAACACATTTCCTCTATCCATTCACTGACAGACATTTAAGTTGTTACTATATTATCTCAGCTGTTGTGAATAGTGCTGTAACCAACATCAAAGTTCACTTATCTTTGGAGCATACTCATTTCAAGTCCTTCTATATCCACAAGTTGGGTTGATGAATATGTTGATTCTATTTTTAATTTTATGAGGAACCTCCATAGTTTCTGTAATGGTGGTACCAATTTGTGTTCTAACCAAAACCATATAAAGGTCTCATTTCTCTAGCTTTCTCCTTAACACTTACCTTTTGCCTGTTTGATAATGGCCATTCTAGCATCTTTGATGTTAACCTTTGTTTCGGTTTAAATTTTCATTTTTTTCTGATTGTTAGTAATATTGACAATACTTTTCAGTCATCAGTAAGTAATATGCTATCTTTTAAATATTTTAAGATACATTTTATTTATTCTTGGAGAATTTCATACATGTATACAATGTCTTTTGATCAATTCCTCCCCTCTGACTCTTCCCAAATTTCTCAACTGCATTTCCTTCCCAGTTTCATGAACACTTTTTTTTAATCTCCCAAGTCCAATTGGCTTAGTCAGTGTGTGAGCATGGTATAGGAAGGACCACCTACTGGAGTATGGGCAACCTACCTGGGGATGAATCTCTGAAGAAAGCTGACTTTTTCCACAGAAGCTATCAACTGCTAAGGACTACAAAGACAAGGGTGGGTCTTCAAAGTCATCCACTCTGTAATTTTCACTGTCTTGAACTTGTGCACGCATCTGCAGCTGTTGTGAGTTCATATGTACATCATGTATGTTGCACCTGGAAAACACTGTTTCCCAGCAGTCTTCAACAGCCTCTGTTCTTACAGTCTTTCTACTAGCTCTTATACAATGATAATTGAGTCTTGATGGGAAGGTATAGTATATATATCCTTTTTAGAGCTGAGTACTTCAAAATCGCATATTTTAAAAGTCCAATCAGTTGTGGATCTTTGTATAATGTGCCATATTTCAAGAAGAAGCTTCTCTGATAAGGGTTGAAAGGGTGTAAAGATGGGTATTTATAAAGCAGGTCGACACCATGTCCATTGAGTACCATAGTAATAGTGGTTTCTCCCCTAAGGCCTATTACCTACCTGACCACAAGTTCTTAGTCTAGTTAGTAGTAGCAGGCATGACTTTCATTTAATGGATTGGGCCTTAAATCTAATCAAAAAGCAATTGGTTACTCTCATAACACTCATGCCACGAAACACCAATGGGTATGCTTTGTCATGCTCATCATTAATTGTAGCTCATAGGGCTCATGACTCAGGAAGACTACTGATGATTATTATTCCACTGCAGCTTGCAAAGCACCTTACAGAACTCTGAAAGCTAACCAGTAGAGAGGAAACTTCCTAGTCAATATCAACATGATTTCTCTATGTCCTGGACCATAGAGCTATTGTGTGGTTTGCTTTTTTCAGCAATAGGGTCTTACCATGAAGTTCTGTCAGACAAAAAAGATCAATAGCAATAGTCTGTATTATTTGTGGGAGGTTGAGTCTCTGAGGCACCTTTGACAAACTGCTCAAAGGTGGCAATCCCACTTCCAGTATTGGACTTTTTGTGCAATGACCTACAGATTTTAGAGAGAGCATTATTTTCAATTCAAGTGTTTATTTTAAATATAGTTTAAGGAAAGTTATGAAATAGGTTTCCATAGAGCGTTATCAAACACCGTTAGTATTAGTGACCCCCCAACTACCTCTCTTCTACACTATTTTCTTCCCCATTAAGCCTCCCTCCTCCTTTATTTCTTTTTCTCCTTTCATATAATCTGTCTTCTATCATTCTCCCTTAAGCTTTCAGCCATTTTTTTGTGAAAAATGTATTTAAATCATTTGCCCATTTAAAAAAAAAACTGGTTGTTTTCTTTAAAATGAATTGGAATCCTAATGTGTTTTGACTATTAATCTCACCAGTATATGTTTTGCAAGTATTTTTTTTCATTCTCTTCACTTTGTTGGCTTTCAAATTTGATGTGGTCCCACCCGTATGTCTATATTTGCTTTGTTGGCTATGCCTTTGGGGTTACATCCAAAACCAAAATCATGTCCTAGGTCTATTTAATGTGGTCCTACTCTGTTTTCTGCTATTGTTGCTGAATCTCACACTGATTATAAAGAATAGAGATTTTTGTTTACCTCAAACATTTTGACAGTAGACAGTCTGAAATCATTGTACTACTGACTGTTAGAAACCTCCTTTTATATTGTATTTCAGTACTTAGATCATACTCTTCTGTTTCTATTGTTTTGTTTTTAAAAACAGTGAACTCTGCCTTTCTATATCATCAACTCCTAGGTTTCAAAATTTTCTCTTTTGATGCTGTCTCAAATATTCCACAACTCGATTCACTCCTCCCCCCCCCCTTTTTTTTTTGCTCCTCCTACTGCATACTTTCCAGTAACTTGCCTTCAAGTTCACACATTCTTGCTTTGGAATACAATTTTCATTTCATTCATTGTGTTTTTCCAGATTCAGATTCTCATGTTCATTTTTTTAATTTTGATCATTTGTTGTTTCTCTCCATCTGTTGAAAGGTTTCTCTGTTTTCTTAGAGTTTATTAAACCTCTTTTTTTTTTTTTTTTTTTTTTTTGGTTTTTCGAGACAGGGTTTCTCTGTGTAGCTTTGCGCCTTTCCTGGAACTCGCTTGGGAGACCAGGCTGGCCTCGAACTCACAGAGATCCGCCTGCCTCTGCCTCCCGAGTGCTGGGATTAAAGGCGTGCGCC
>CABHPQ010129810.1:0-14040 GCA_902168405.1 Peromyscus aztecus | reverse complement strand
CCCCCCCCCAAAGTCCCCTCGCCACATAATAATCAAACCACTAAGCATACAGAATAAAGAAAAATTATTAAGAGCTGCAAAGGGAAAAGGCCAAGTAACATATAAAGGCAGACCCATAAGAATAACACCTGACTTCTAAATGGAGACTCTGAAAGCCAGAAGGTCCTGGACAGATGTTATGCAGACATTAAGAGACCATGGATGCCAACCCAGACTATTATATCCAGCAAAACTCTCAATCAACACAAATGGAGGAAACGAAATATTCCATGATAAAACCAGTTTTAAACAATCTCTCTCCACAAATTCAGCCCTACAGAAAGCACTAGAAGGAAAAATCCAACCTAAGGAAGTTAGATACACCCATGAAAACACAGGCAATAGATAGTCCCACACCAACACATACCAAAGAAGGGAAACATACAACACTACCACCAAAAAAAAATAACAGGAATTAACAATAACTGGTCATTAATATCCATTAATATCAATGGTCTCAATTCACCTATAAAAAGACACAGGCTAACAGAATGGATACGAAAACAATATCCATCCATTTGCTGCATACAAGAAACACACCTAAAATTCAAAGACAGACACTACCTCAGAATAAAAGGCTGGGAAAAGACTTTCCAATCAAATGGATTTAAGAAGCAAGGTAGTGTAGCTATCCTAATATCCAATAAAATAGACTTCAAAAAAAATCAATTGAAAGAGATCGGGAAGGACATTATATATTTATCACAGGGAAAATCATGCAAGATGAAGTCTCATTTCTGAATATTTATGCCCCAAATACAAGGGTACCTACATTCGAAAAAGAAACATTACTAAAGCTTAAATCGCACATCAAACCCCATACACTAGTAGTGGGAGACTTCAACACCCCACTCTCACCAATGGACAGGTCTGCCAGACAGAAACTTAACAGAGAAATAAGGGAACTAACAGACATTATGACTCAAATAGACTTAATAGATATCTACAGAATAGTTCACCCTAACACAAAAGAATATACCTTCTTTTCAGCACCCCATGGAACCTTCTCCAAAATTGACCACATCCTTGGTCACAAAGCAAATCTCAACAGATACAAAAAAAGTGAAATAACCTCCTGTATCTTACTGGATCACCATGGCTGAAAGTTAGATTTCAATAACAACAAAAATTACAGAAAGCCTACAATCTCATAGAAACTGAATAATGCCCAATTGAATCACCAATGGGCCAAGGAAGAAATAAAGAAAGAAATTAAAGATTTCCTAGAATTCAATGAAAATGACTGTCCAATATACCCAAACTTATGGGACACCATGAAAGCAGTGCTAAGAGGAAAATTCATAGCTCTAAATGCCCACATAAAGAAGTTGGAGAAATCTCACACTAGTGACTTAACAGCACAACTGAAAGATCTAGAACAAGAAGAAGCAAACTCACCCAGGAGAAACAGATGCCAGGAAATAATCAAATTGAGGGCTGAAATCAATAAAATAGAAACAAAGAGAACAATACAAAGAATCAATGAGACAGAGAGTTGGTTCTTTGAGAAAATCAATAAGATAGACAAGCCCTTATCCAAATTATCGAAATAGCAGAGAGAGCATCCAAATTAACAAAATCAGAAATGAAAAGGGAGACATAACAACAGACAATGAGGAAATCCAGAGAATCATCAGGTCATACTTCAAAAACCTGTACTCCACAAAATTGGAAAATCTGAAAGAAAAGGACGATTTTATGGATAGGTACCCCATACCAAAGTTAAATTAAGACCAGAGAAACTGTTTAAACAGACCATCAACCCCTAAGGAAATAGAAACAGTCATTAAAAGTCTCCCAATCAAAAAAAAAAAAAAAGCCCAGGACCAGATGGTTTCAGCGCAGATTCTACCAGCTTTTCAAAGAAGAGCTAATACTAGTACTCTTCAAATTGTTCCACACAATAGAAACAAAAGGAATATTACCAAATTCGTTTTATGAGGCTACAGTTACCCTGATACCCAAACCACACAAAGATGCAACAAAGAAAGAGAATTACAGACCAATCTCCCACATAAACATTGATGCAAAAATACTCAATAAAATACTGGCTAACTGAATCCAGTACAACATTAAAAAAATATCCACCATGACCAAAGTAGGCTTCATATCAGGGATGAAAGGATAGTTCAACATACAAAAATCTGTCAATGTAATACACCATATAAACAAACTGAAAGAAAAAAACCACATGATCATCTCATTGGATGCTGAAAAAGCCTTTGACAAAATCCAACACCCCTTCATGATAAAGGTTCTAGAGAGATCAGGAATACAAGGAACATACCTAAACATAATGAACGCAATTTACAGCAAGCTGACAGCCAACATCAAATTAAATGGAGAGAAACTCAAAGCTAAAATCAGGAACAAGACAAGGCTGTCCACTCTCCCCATACTTATTCAACATAGTACTTGAAGTTCTGGCTAGAGCAATAAGACAACAAAGGGAGATCAACGGGATACAAATTGGAAAGGAAGAAGTCAAACTTTCGCTGTTTGCAGACGATATGATAGTATACATAAGTGACCCCAAAAATTCTATCAGGGAACTCCTTCAGTTGATAAACTCCTTCAGTGAGGTGGCAGGATACAAGATTAACTCAAAAAAATCAGTAACCCTCCTATATACAAATGATAAATTGGCTGAGAAAGAAATCAGAGAAACAGCACCCTTTACAATAGCCACAAATAATATAAAATATCTTGGGGTAACTCTAACTAAGCCAGTGAAAGACATGTATGATAAGAACTTTAAGTCTCTGAAGAAAGAAATCGAAGAAGATATCAGAAAATTTAAAGATTTCCCATGCTCATGAATAGGTAGAATTAACATAGTAAAAATGGCAATCTTACCAAAAGCAATCTACAGATTCAACGTAATCCCCATCAAAATCACAACACAACTATTCACAGACTTGGAAAGAACAATACTTAACTTTATATGGAAAAACAAAAAACCTAGGATAGCTAAAAGAATCCTGTATAATAAAGCAACCTCTGGAGGCATCATGATCCCCGACCTCAAGCTCTACTATAGAGCTATAGTAATAAAAACAGCTTAGTACTGGCATAAAAACCAACATGTGGACCAATGGAATCAAATTGAAGACCCTGACATTAATCCACACACCTATGAACATATGATTTTCGACAAAAAAGCCAAAACTTACCATGGAAAAAAGAAAGCATCTTCAAGAAATGGTGCTGGCATAACTGGATGTCAACATGCAGAAGATTGCAAATAGATCCATATCTGTCACCACACACAAAACTCAAGTCCAAGTGGATCAAAGACCTCAACATACATCCAGTTACACTGAACTTGATAGAAAAGAAAGTAGGAAGTAGTCTGGAATGCATTGGCACAGGAGACCACTTCCTAAATATAACACCAGTAGCACAGACACTGAGAAATAGGACCACCTGAAACTGAGAAGCTTTTGTAGGGCAAAGGACATGGTCAATAAGACAAAATGACAGCCTACAGAATGGGAAAAGATCTTCACCAACCCCACATCTGACAGAGGGCTGATCTCCAAAATATATAAAGAACTCAAAAGCTAGACTTCAAAATACTGAACAATCTAATTGAAAAATGGGCTACAGAGCTTAACAGAGAATTCTCAACAGAAGAATATCAAATGGCTGAAAGACATTTAAGGAATTGCTCAATATCCTTAGTCATCAGGGAAATGCAAATTAAAACAACTCTGAGATACCATCTTTTTTCCCCCAGTGATTTCTCTTTTATTTTATTTTTTCTTTATTAAGAAAAAATACTCCACATGCTATCCACAGACCCCCCCCTCCTCCCTCCTCCCACTTCCCAGCCCTCTTTCTCAAGCCACTCCACATCCCCACATCCCCCAAATCAAGGTCTCCCATTGGGGAGTCAGCAAAGCCCAGCACACAGAGCCTAGGCAGGTCCAAGCCCCTTCCCACTGCACCAAGGCTGTGCAAGGTGTCACACCACAGGCACTGGATTCCAGAAGCCTACCCATAGACCAGTGACAGATCCTGATCCCCCTGCTTGGGTGCCCCCCAAACAGTTCGAGCCAATCAACCATCTTCTGTATACAGAGGGCCTAGTCCAGTCCCATGGGGGCTCCACAGCCACCAGTCCACAGTTCATGGGCTTCCACTAGTGTGGCCAGTCATCTCTGCATGTCCTCCCATCATGATCTTGATGTACCTGGCCTGTTGTATTTCTCCTCTCTCTCATCAATTGGATTCCCGGAGCTCAGCCTGGTGCCTGTCTGTGGATCTCTGCATCTGCCTCCATCAGTCACTGGACGAAGGCTCTATGATAACAGCTAGGTTATTTGCTGGGCTGGTCACCAGAGTAGACCAGTCTAGGCCCCCTCTGGACCGCTGCCAGCAGACCAAGGTGTGGTCAACCTTGTGGATTTCTGAGAGCCTCCCCAGCACCGTGCCTCTTCCTATTCCCATGATGTCCTCATCTCTCATGGTACTGAGATACCATCTTACACCTGTCAGAATGGCTATGATCAAAAACACTGAAGACAGCTTATGTTGGAGAGGATGTGGAGCAAGAGGAACACTCCTCTACTGTTGATGGGAATGCAAACTTGTACAGCCACTCTGGAAATCAGTATGTCGGTTTCTCAGAAAATTGGGAATAAGTCTTCCTCAAGACCCAGCTATACCACTCTTGGGCATATACCCAAGGAATGCTTATTCTTACCACAAGGACACATGCTCTATGTTCATATCAGCATTATTTGTAATAGCAAGAACCTGGAAACAACCTAGATGCCCCTCAACTGAAGAATGGATAAAGAAAATGTGGCACATATACACAATGGAGTACTACTCAGCAGTAAAAAACAATGATATCTTGAAATTTGCAGGCAAATGGATGGAACTAGAAAATATTATCTTGAGTGAGGTAACCCAGACTCAGAATGACAAACATGGTATGTACTCACTCATAAGTGGATACTAGATGTGAGGGAAAGGATGGCCAGACTGCAACCCACAGCTCC
The DNA here is from genome assembly GCA_902168405.1 of Peromyscus aztecus. Classification (NCBI taxonomy): domain Eukaryota; kingdom Metazoa; phylum Chordata; class Mammalia; order Rodentia; family Cricetidae; genus Peromyscus; species Peromyscus aztecus. The sequence goes on along the minus strand of CABHPQ010129810.1, from coordinate 8,992 downwards.
AGAGAGGCTAGCTAACAGGAAAAGACCCTGCGAAGGAGAAGTGGATGAGATCTACATGAGCGGACTGGGTGTGTGTGGGGTGGCTGTAGCATGAATCTTAAAAGTTCTTATTAATAAAATCAAACCTGGAGCAAGGTATTGGGGTGAACGGTAGAAAATCAGAGAAGCAGAACAAGCCACAGCTTCCTCACCTCGCCAGTTCCTCAGCTGATCCTGTTTCCTCAGACTGGAAGCCTCTAAGTTCTCATCCAAATGGATCTCAGCTGAACTGCTGCTAAAAGCCGAAAAACTTAACCAGGCTCTAGTTCCTCATCCTCATGCCTTAAATACCTTTCTGCTTCCTGTGAGATCACTTCCCGGGATTAAAGGTTCTTGTTACCACGCCTAGCTGTTTCCAGTGTGTCTTTGAACTAACAGAGATCCAGACAGATCTCTGCCTCTGGAATGCTAGGATTAAAGGCATGTGTGCCACCATTTTCTGGCTGCTATATCTAGTGGCAGTTCTGTTCTCTGACCCCAGATAAGTTTATTAGGGTGCACAATATTTTTGGGGAACACAATACCACCACAGGTGGCAGAGGGTGAGGAGTGGGGGATGAGAACATAGGGAAATGGGAGGGTCAAGCTGGAACAGGAACAGAGTGGGAGGGCAGGGAGGGAGATATCATGATAGATGAGGACACCATGGGAATAGGAAGAGGCACAGTGCTGAGGAGACTCCCAGGAATCCACAAGGATGACCACACCTTGGTCTGCTGGCAGTGGTCCAGAGGGTGCCTGGACTGGTCTACTCTGTTGACCGGTCTAGCAAATAACCTAGCTGTTATCACAGAGCCTTTGTCCAGAGACTGATGGAAGCAGATGCAGAGATCCACAGACAGGCACCAGGCTGAGCTCTGGGAATCCAGTTGATGAGAGAGAGGAGGGATTCTGCAGGCATGGGAGGTCATGATCATGATGGGAGGACATGCAGAGATGACTGGCCACACTAGTGGAAGCCCATGAACTGTGGACTGGTGGCTGTGGAGCCCCCATGGGACTAGACTAGGCCCTCTGTATACGGAAGATGGTTGATTGGCTCGAACTGTTTGGGGGGCACCCAGGCAGGGGGATTGGGATCTGTCCCTAGTGCGTGGGCAGGCTTCTGGGAATCTGGTGCCTGTGGTGTGACACCTTGCACAGCCTTGGTGCAGTGGGAAGGGGCTTGGACCTGCCTAGGCTCAGTGTGCTGGGCTCTGCTGACTCCCCATGGGAGACCTTGATTTGGGGATGTGGGGATGTGGGGATGTGGGGTGGCTTGGGAGAGAGGGCTGGGGGGTGGGATGAGGGAGGAGGGGGGAATCTGTGGGTGGTATGTGGAGTGAGTAGAAAATTTCTTAATGAAGAAAAATGAAGAAAAACCTTAAAATCATTTATCTTTTCTCATCAAGACATGGGTATGGCATTTTGGCTTCTTTTATCCCAGTATATATTCTAGGTATATAAAAATAGAGATGTGTCATGCAGTCTCATTGTATTAAAACATTTTTATGCCACTGAATCTGTGATTCTGCTTTTAACCACTATGTAGTATTTTATCATAAGACATTCTAGTGTTATTTAGACAATTTTATACTGACTATGTTGTGTGAAACTTCAATTGATATTATAATATTATACTAGGTAAATGTGTCGTCTTCTGTAATTGATTCTCCCAGAATCAGAACTTTTAATCAAATTAGAATTTGACTGCTAGGGTCTAAGAAATTGCCAGTTTGCAGGATTTTGATATAAATTCATACATTCACCCAGAAAACATATATGTTTGTAAAACATCAGCATGATTTCAGAAATACTATTTTTCTGTCTCATCAACTCTGAAATTGTTTTTGTCCATTTCTGGATTCTATGCCATTTTGATATACATTTATTAATAAATGAGGGCAAATATTCCAAATCCTCACCAGTGGCATTTCTAGGAGGTTTTGCTTGACCTAATATAGCTGTCAGATGATTTTGTAAAAGACCAGGCATGCTTGATAAAATATTTTATATGAGAAAAGAATGTGTGCATCCTATCCACATCATACAGGATAGCAACTGCTGAGACTTTTCATTCCAATTTCATCCTTACACTTGGTTGAATACTTAAATTTTATGTTTCAGTTATTTGGAGGCCAAATAACTTTAAATTATGTGTATATGTGTATGTCTGTCTGTGAGTGTGTGTGCATGTGAGCGTAGGTGCCTGTGAAGGCCAGAAGAGGGTGTCAGATCCCCTGAAGCTGGACTTACAGCTGGTTGTGAGCCACCTGCTATGGGGGCTGGGAGCTGAACTTGGGTCTCTGAAAGAGTAGCAGGTGCTTTTAACCACTGTCTTCTTTCCAGCTCCTAAACCTACAGGTTTTAAAGTAAAAAGATAGTAAACTGGAGGCTGCAATTTTCTGACTTCACATTTGCTCAAGTTTATAGGCTTCTACTGAAGTGCTAAAATGCCTTAGGGAGTTTTCAGTTCTTCATGGACCAGGGACATTAGCCCTTTGTTTAAAGTTTTTCTTTTGATCTCTGTCTTTGTCTTTAGATTGAACATAGTAAAAACACTTCCTAAGCATACATGACTAAGGCAACACAAAGCACTGGAGCAAATAATGAAGCCATGCACCTGTCATCTGTCTGCACAAAATGTTACTCTTCCATGGTTTTTTCCACTGATCCCTGCTCATCTGTTGGACTCTCGGTGTTGCAGCAGTAGTCAGGCTCAGACACAGTGTTTCCTTTCTCTTTGTATTCACCACTTGGCAACGATTATCTCTTATTCCAGGCTTTAAAAACATCCATAGCCCAGGGACTTCCCATGCCTACCTACAGTCCTTCCCCTTACACTTAGCTTTGCAGGCATACCTTAAGTGTAACATATCTATGAGCAAATTTCTGATGTTTTTCTCTCTCAAACCACTTTGTTTTCCCAAACCTGAAAATCATTCTTCTGTCTGAGCAAAGAAGCAAAAAGTCAAAACCCAGGTGTTATTTCACTTCTCTTTTCCACTTTCTGCTTTGGATCCTTTAGCAGTATTTGTATAATCCACCTGTAAAACTAAAATATGATGACTTCTTTCCACCTTCTCTGTTATCACTGGTCCAAGCTGCTGCAATATCTCACTGTGGCAATTGCCTCCTAATTGCCTTCTCTTATTTAGCTTTTGCTTCCTCCTTTAGTTTTCCACGCAGCAAATGGAATGGTGATCCTTATAAACTTTAAGCCATGTTTTGTCAGTCCTCTACTCAAAAAACAGTAAGGCTTCACATCTCTTTCATAGTTAAGGCAGAGACTCCAGAGTGGCAGGGCAGAACTGATTACTCTGTTGTCCCGACTCACTGGCCACTGCTCTCCCATCTCCCCACTCTGCTCTAGTGACTCCTGCTTTGAAGATGATGCTCCAGAGTCAGCCGTGGGACATTTCAACTTGCTGTTGCTTATTAAAACCTCTCTTTCAATACTACCTGCCATGTATTGCTGCTTTCCTTCTTTCAAATGCCACCTTCTTAGAGAAGTGCACAGCCCACCCCCAGGCCTCTTTCTATTCTGCTCAATTATTCTCCAAGGTATATCACCATCTGACACATTATCTATTTAACCTTTAAAATTTGTTCTCCATCTGATTTTCATATCAAATATTTCCCCTGTTCTTCTGTCTGCCATGATATCCCATGGCGCAGAGGAGGTCTCTGATGTATATTTGGTGTTTGCATAGTGAATACTTTTGTACGTCTTCTCCTGTGGACTTCTCAAATCAGCCACTCTCTTCCCTTTTCAGTTTTCAAGGTTTCTTCTCAATGGTTTATAGAACTGGTTTATATTTTGAATATGTTAATTTGTTGTTGGAAATGGCTATAGTCAGGATTTAAAAATGTCCATATCTTAAAAGTCCTTGGGCTGGTGATACTGGAGGTGTTGAACTTTAAGAGGTCTCAGGGTCACTGAGGACATTCTCTGAAGGGATCTGTGGACCTTGGCCTCATTCTTGTTCTCCCTCTATTTTTTAATTACCTATTGGAGAGTTTCATATAACATTTTTGATCATATTCACTCCCTTCCCTCAATTCTAGATCTACTCCCTTTCTTTAGTCACCCAACTTTGTGTTCTTTAAAAATTATATGTATATACACACATACACACAAACATGTATAAAAACATATACATAATTGAGAGCGCTATGTGACTTGGGTTAAGTGGAAGTCAGGTCTCTTTTAGGCAGTCGGCTGTGTCAAGATGAAGCTGAATATCTCCTTTCCTGCCACCGGCTATCAGAAACCCATTGAAGTGTACAATGAGTGCAAGCTTCAAACGTTCTATGAGAGGCGCATGGCCACAGAAGTAGCTGCTGATGCTCTGGGTGAAGAGTGCAAGGGTTATGTGGTCCAAATCAGTGGTGGGAATGACAAACAAGGTTTTCCCAGGAAGCAAGGCATTTGACCCACAGCAGAGTGCGCCTGCTGTTGAGTAAGGGGCATTCTTGTTATAGACCAAGGAGAACGGGAGAGAGGAAGTGCAAGTCTGTTCGAGGATGCATTGTGGATGCTAATCTCAGTGTTCTTAACTTGGTTACTGTAAAAAAAGGAGAGAAGGACTGACAAATACTACTGTGGCTCTTTGGTTGGGACCTAAAATAGCTAGCAGAATCTGGAAAGCTTTTTTTTTTTTTTTTTTTTTTTTTTGGTTTTTCGAGACAGGGTTTCTCCGTGTAGCTTTGCGCCTTTCCTGGAACTCACTTGGTAGCCCAGGCTGGCCTCGAATTCACAGTGATCTGCCTGGCTCTGCCTCCCGAGTGCTGGGATTAAAGGCGTGCGCCACCACTGCCTGGCTTGAATCTGGAAAGCTTTTTAATCTCTCTAAAGAAGATGATGTCTGCCAATACATGGTCAGAATGCCATTAAACAAAGAAGGTAAGAAGCCCAGGACCAAAGCACCCAAGATTCAGCGTCTTGTTACCTACGTGTCCTGCAACACAAACACCATCATATTGCACTAAAGAATCATCAAACAAAGAAAAACAAGGAGGAGGCTTTAGAGTATGCTAAACTTTTGGCCAAGAGAATGAAAGAAGTCAAAGAAAAGCTGTCTTCTCTGAGAGCTTCTACTTCTAAGTCTGAGTCCAGTCAAAAATAAATCTTTAAGGGTAACAAATAAATGATCATACCTTAAAAAATACATATATTTTTTTGGATTATAATCTAATTACATCATTTCTCCCTTCCCTTTTCACCTTACAAAACCTTGATTTTTATCCCTTTTACTTTGATCTCTTTTAAATTTATAGACTCTTTTTCATAAATTGTCATTATACACACATGTGCGCGCACGCGTACACACATATATATACACATACACATACATATACATATATATATAAATAAAACTTTCTCAATTGTATAATGTTACTTGTAATTATGTGTTTTTAGGGCTGACCCAATTGATGTGCTCTTCCTTAGGGAAGACCAATTCTTCTGCTCTTAACATTCCATTGTTGCCTGTAGTTCTTTGGAACCAGTATCCATATGCTTATTTCAAAAGGTCCTTAGTGTTATTTGTGCTTCCCTATACTCCTCTTCTACTCTTCCCACCCCAGTTCAGCCTATCTTTTCTCATTATTCCCTTATACCAGTGCATCCAGTCTCATCTCCCTTGAAAGTCCCTCCTCATAGCCCTGAGTGAGTTCCTGACCTCTGTGGGTGTTCCAAAGGCCATCCCTCTTGTTTTTGCTCTCTGGCACATGCTGTAGACAGGATGGCTCTGTTGCACATTCCTCCACGACAATGCTTTTCCACAGGCCTAAACCAATCACATCAACTGATTATCAACTAGAATACCCAACACCATGAACCAGAATAAAACTTCTCTCTTTATAAGTTTATCTCAGGTATTTTGTATACTGACATAAAACTTACTTACATAGAAACATTTTTCTAATTTTCTAAGAGCCATTTCATGCATAAGATTGTATAAAATCAACGGCCCTCCAAAAAGGGTAGGTGAGAACACATAGCAGAGACCTTTTCAAGTTATCTTGTATTTAATATTCTAGTTTTGGAACTTCTTAAGTCAAATAAAAACTTCATATCATGTGTAGCTAAGTCATCCTGGATTTGTATATAAAATCTTTCCTATTTTTCTACAGTGTTAAAATTATTTTTTATTTAAATTTTCTTTATGATATTCTCTGTAGTTTGGAGACACTAAAATTTCATGTAGTCATTTTTCACTGTAGTTTAACTCTTGACTTTTAGGTTGCAACAAATCACTTTTCCATGTCAAACTGAATCAAATAACTATATTTTTTTTTAAGAAACGTTTTTAAAATTTTGAGCTTGAAAAAGAAATACCCTGTCTGGGATCTCATTTGCTGGGTGGTGTGATTGGCAGTGAGACTGGTATGTGAAAACTGATCAGACCAAGTGGAGAAGCCAGGGATTTCAGAACATATGATTGCTTCTGGAACGACAGAATGTGTTCTGAGCTTTTCCTAACGGTGCACTGACAGTGTCCTAGTATCTGTTGTTGGGCTCTCCTGTCCTTGAAAAGCCTCAACTGCAAGAGGGTCTGGCTGAAAACTAAGTACATGCAGTCTGTCTCCTTCCCAGGGACCATAATAGCTGCTAAAGTCTTCTTCAACAACCCAGTTTCTTCATTTCTTAGATGGGACAGGCAGTAATGTTTGGTGGACTGTAGTGGGTAGCTGCTCCAGCTTTGACCTGGAAGTACTACCCTTAGTGAGGTTTCTGGTAACTGCCATGACTACCTATGACCCACCCCTGGGGTGGGGCTGAGATAGGAACCCTTTAGACCTGAGATCAGACTTGCTGGCCCTCTTGGTTCCTGATGATTCTGGATGCTGGATGGTAGACCGAGCAGAGTTCTTCAGAGAACCCTGCTGGACTACACCTCACCTCCTCTGGATCCTGTAACCAACCCCTTTACTGACTGTAAGTTACCCCAAAATAAACCTCCTTTTTAACTACGTGGAGTTGCCTTGTTAATCCCCACAATAGTGTACTAGACATGCAGAGGACCTGAGAGCCACACAGACAGTTCTAACACAGATGGGCTAGAGGTGCTACACTTTTTTGTCACTCCCTAGGACAGTGGAAGCTCTAACTTCAAAACACAAATATTTGTCTTTATCATTTTCTTGAAGTTTGAAGCTTTTGATACCACTTGACAATGATCTGGCTTTAACCTGTAAGACCCACAGCTTTTTATGGGCAATGTCTTCCAGCTCATATGACAGTTACAGTCTCTAACAGATAATCACTGGATCATTTCCTGGAGTGTGCTCTCTTTGTTCCATGTGTGATGCCCATTTCCCCAAAGAAAAACAAAAGCTCCCTTTCCCATCCAATATACATTGCTTTTGAAAAACATCAGAAAGCCTCACATCTGGCTTCACTGAGCTCAGATTTCATGCAGCGCATGTGGCAAAGGGTAGAGATCGGTAGTAACCACTAGCCAGAAGGTTCCCTGCATGCTGCCTTTGATTACAAGGGTCTCTGATCATGCACCAGACATTTCAAGCATAAGACTGTATAAAGTCCATGGCCCTTCAAAAGTGTTAGATGAGAACACACGGCAGAGACAAAAGCAAGTTATCTTATATTTAAAATTCTAACTTTGGAACTTCTTAAGTCAAACAAAAACTTCATGAATGTGTAGCTAAGGTACTCTGCTCTTGTATATAAAATCTTTCCTAAAGTTAAAAAATATGATTTACATTTGATTTCAAAGCATTCCTAGCCTTTTAAACTATAAAGCCTCATTTGAAGGGCAAGCTGTGAACCCACGAGGGGTCTGTTGGCTAGCATAATGAGATTCATACATAAATATAAATTAATCAGTAAGAGAGCAATAGCTGAAAAGGTTAAGTGGGGAGCAATTTTTGCAGATGAGAATAGGTGAGAAGTGACATGTTTTCTGTTTTTTTTTTAAATTTTTTATTCATTTTTCCATACCAATCAGAGATCCCCATCATGTTTTTGCTTTTGGCTAGGCAGAGAAAAAGATGCAGGAATCCCAAGAGTGTGGTTGCTCTCAACAGCAGGGAAGTAACATGCAACAGTTTTTTATACACATTTATGAAGCCAGGGACAGGGTGATGGTGGGGGAGTGGTGCAGGGGAAAGAAAACTGAACAAACTTCATGAGAGTTGAGGGTGATTGACAAGGTGTACACATGTGCCATGACTACACTAAGCTGTACTCAGGCCCAAGATGCATAACTCCACTTGACTGAAAGGACAAGAGTGAGTCACTGGCACTGGCTAAGTGTCTGGCAGAGTCACTGTCTTACAATGCTAATTCCCTCATCATGGGCGTAAGACAAAGGAGAGGAGCCTGAGTCGTCTTTGCCACTTTCTAGAAGGTAACCTTGAAGAGATTAGTCATTGCTCTCAGCCTTGGCTTCTTGTCACTCTTCAGTCACTTATCACTCACTCAAGCTTTCATTAAATACCTTCACTGTCTCAGGGGCAGAGAATACAAACAGGAAGTAGGATATGAACTCTGGCCTCAAGAGCTGCCCCATCTATCTATAGACCCTCTCTAGCAGCTGAGTTATAAAATAAGGTGGTTATTGTAACTAGAGCAGAGCAGTTGTGTGAGATAAGATCATTTATCCCAGAACAAAATAAAAAATAGCATGATGCTGATGAGTTGGAGGGATACAGCTGTGAAAAACCAAACTGTCCACCCACCACTTCATACATTCCATGCTTACTGCTGAGCTGAATGTTAGTCCTGCATACACCCTGCTCAGTTGTTCCCTGGAATTTTTCATAAGCAACTATTGCACTCCCAATAAAAGAAGCTGGAAATTAAAGTCAAAAATTTAAATGATATTAAAAGTACATTTTTTCCTACTTTCTTACATGAACAACTCTTGTATATGTCCATTATAATCTATTAAGGTAATGGGAGGAAATCAAAATTACTATAAATAAAATATGGCACCAATGCTAGAAG
>CABHPQ010129809.1:0-23726 GCA_902168405.1 Peromyscus aztecus | reverse complement strand
TAGTGAAAGTGATGGCCTTCGTTTCTATTATTTCCAGTAATATTTAGATAATTTTCTCTTCTCATTTGTGTTTAATTCCTTTTCTAAAAGATAACTGTCTATGAATTGTGAAAACACTGTAGCTCTTTATTGTTCTGTATTTTATCTCTGGCATTTTATTTATTTCATGCAGCAAATTTTAATGTTTGACTTTATGAGTTTTTAAATGATGCGTGTGTCTGCATGTGGGCTTGTGCATGTAAGTACAACGCCTTCAGAGACCAAAAGAAGTCAACAGAATCCCGGATCTTGAGTTACAGATAGTTATGAGCCACCAGACTTCAGTGCAGGACTCAAACTCCAGTCCTAGAAAGAGTAGTATGTGATCTTAACTGCTAAGTCATATCTCCAGACCATTCCTAGCATTTTAATACGGCAATGGAATTTAATAAAATTTTAATAAAGTAATATCAATAAAATTTAATAAAATAAATGGAATTTAATAAAATTTTAGTTAGACTCCTTTTGTTATCTCACATGTTAATATCAACATTAAAATACATTAAACACATGATTTCATTTCCCTAGGTCTTACCACTTTTCATATACTCAGAAGTAATGGTTTCTTCACAAAACTTGGAACCTGATCAATTAAATGATTGTTTACAACTGTCTGTATAATCTGTGGCTTGATGTATGCTTGGATACAGTATTCTTTTTTCTTAGACATAATTTTCTTAAGATAAATTTTTAGAAGTAGAATTGCTACATCAAGGAAATAACATTTCTCAGTTTCTTGACATTGCCAAATTGGCCTCTAAAAATGTAATGGCATGATATAAACTTTCCACAGCAGTTACTGAGCTAGCCAGGCTGTAGACTTAGGAATTTCTAGATATGAGTAGGGTCTATGTACAGCTGTATCAGCTCCCTCAATGAACCCTGTGGTATATATGGCTAGCAAACTTAGCTTTCTAGGCTTCCCATGGCAAGAAATGGAAAACCTAGGCCTTGGTTGTACCAGGCCAGATTGTCACCAGCAGAGAAACCCAAGATCATCCATTTGTTGTCCTCTCCTAGGACACACGTATGCATATTTTGTGTCTCAGAGTTCTACTATGTGGCCCAGAGTGTCTTCAAACTCTCAATGCTCCTGCCCTTGTCTCGTGTATGATAGAATTCTAGTAGTGCACCACTACATCTAGATGGCTTGTCTAAGTTCTAGCTGTAAGAACATGTTTTTAAAAAGGATGAAAACAGGGTGCAGAGAACAGCACCTATATAATTTAGACTCAATTGGAGCGTACTTCCTTTACTTGAAGGAACCATTCAAACTGTCTCAAGTTTATCTTTTCATTTTGAAAAAGGTTTTACTCACTGTGTGTATATATTTGTGTGTGTGTGTGTGTGTGTGTGTGTGTGTGTGTGTGTGTGTGTGTGTACATGCCACAGCATCTCTGTAGAGGACAGCTTGCAGGCATCACTCCTCGCATTCACCTTGGTGATCCTGGGGTTCAAACCCAGGTCATCAGGATTGCTGGTAGACTGAGCCATCTCACTGCCTGGGAAATTTCTCAAATTTAAAAAGGAAGACAGTCATACAGCAAAATAAAAATCATGGCTGGAAGCACATTGAGGCAAGAGGAAAAAAACTACATAAATTAAAAAAGAACATGCAAATTCAATCTGTGTTCTTATATGAAGGAAACTTTCTTAATTATATTTATTTGAACCATTATATCCCATAATTCCTAGTTCTGTTTGAAAATAATTATACCAAAATATAAAATTCTGAGACCTTAACAGTTCATCTTACATTTCTGGAAGAATTTTTCAAAAGTGGAAAAACAACACTGTGAGTGCTTGGTGGATACATTACAGACATTAAATAGCCGAAAATGAAGACTAAACACTAGCATTTTTTCCATTCAAACAACACTTAGGGAGCCATCTCATCCTGAGCTTTCTATTAACGTCATTTCTGGATAACGACTGACACATAAGTGTCTCCCACAGTCACTTACTGAATAACTACATATAATGCTTAACGTCTTAACACTTTTACTTGATATAATTGTACAGATGTATGAAGACTAGGAGATGCTTCGATACTGTTTATATGTGTAATGTTCTAACAGAATAATTGGCATATTGATCATTTTAAAAATCAATACTTTGTGAAGAGAACATTCCAAATCCTTTCTTCCAGTTATTTTTAAATAGGCAGTCTTTATTATAATCAGTAGTCAATCAATTGTGCAGTAAAACACATTATCTATTTCTCTATCTGCCTATGATTTTGTACTTGTCATATACTTCTAAATCTTACACAAAGGTAACTAAGGTCTTTGGTCTACAGAAAATATAGTTACCTTCTACAATAAAGAAGAATGTTGGAAGTTGAAAAGAATCTTTAAAATCAATTTCCACATTTTTCATATGAAAACATGGTAACTTGCCCCAGGGCCTATCTGAATCTGTTTGTATCACAAGTAAGTTAAGAGAGCCAGCCTTCCAGATGATTCTCTGCTCCATTCACTTAATAACTTACCATGGACCCTCTATTTATACATCATAAGAAACAACTGTCTTTGCCACAATTTAAAAAAAGTTGAACCATATTTTTTCGTTTGTAAAACTGGCATATCCCTAGACAAATTTCCAATTTTCCTGACTATATGAATTTCTGGAACTCGGAACGATGTGCCTTCCCCATTGTACAGGTGAGAATATTTAATTAGACTATTAAGAACTGGATTAACCATGCAACTCTGTTGGCCTTTCCAGGAAGGAAATAATCACAATAATCAAGGAAATAATCACTGTATGCTTTTACGTTGGATATATTTTTTTATTCCCTGTAGACCTCAGCAGCAAAGAGTACAAGCATCATCCATGAAGGGTTTCTATTTAAAGTTGAGCTGATGGCAAATGAAGTGAATTACTGTGAGACTAGAGAAGTTTTGGAAGCTTTTAATATGTTCAAGCGAAATTCGAGCAAGGCACCTGATAGTGTCTAGACAAGACTTCTTCAATGATGAATGTGACAAAGTGAGCTCTCTTCGGAAGTAAGGATCTAACTTTATCTAAGCACTTTTGACCTTGGAAAACACCTCTTCTTTTGAGCTTTACAGGCATGGATATAGCTTATCTGTATCTATACATACAAAGCCAATGGAAAGGTTTAATATAAACATACTAGTTTCAAAATATTTTTCTAGCGGAGCACAAGCCAACTCAAATCTATCCAATCAAAACAAGTCCAAATTCAATCCAGAGGACTCTGTAGTTGGGAGAGACCACACATCAACCATGCCCTACCACCTACATTAGGAATGAGCACAGAGAATGTCTGCCAGGAATAATGGCTAGTGTCTGCTATCTTGTTTGGAGGCCGTTTCTGCTGGGTTAAACTCTGATTGTTTTTATTTATTAGACTGCTTGTTATGTCTCTGATAAAACAGCACACATTATTCATATCTTCTCCTCCCTGAAAACATAAGGCTTTATTTATGAGGGTATGTTGGGAGAGTTCAAAGCAAGTGTGGCTGTGTTAACCAGAATAAAACTTGGTCTCCATCCTCGAGAATGAGGTGCTGTTAGGAAGTAAGTCATCTTGAGTAATATGATCACCATGCAAATAGATGCAAATGATATTCCCTGTGCGATTTAATAAAGTGGGTAAGACAATAGAACACAGGAATGAATGTTGGTGGAATTATTAATTGAACTTTTTTTAATATCTGAGAGAAAAAAATAGATGGGTTTCTTCCAAAAATAGTCTCTAATTGAGGAGCATTTATTCTTAATGTAGCTGTAATTGAAATTTTATTTTGAAGGAAACTGAGATCTTGTGCCAATGAAGAACAAAACTATGTTTTCCCAGCTACCATGACTCTCTAAATTCCTATAATGTCAGAGAAAAGTATCATTAATTACAAAGAAAAGGGGAAGACAGATGAATTTTACAATGACCCATTCTATTAGGGGGCGGTGAGGTTTTTTTTTTTTTCTTTTTTTCTTTTTTTCTTTCTAATCTTCAGGCAACTCATGATTAGTTACAAAAGAGGAGTGGAGCTTTAATCAGATACCAAAATTGTCTTTGGTAGTTGTTTTGAAATAAATAATATGCTAATAAGCTATTTATTAAATTGCTCTTTTCTGTTTCCTTTAAGGAATCCTTTGTATTAGCAAAGCTAGTTTGGCTATTTCAGAGAATGAACTATAATCACATTTAAAATAAATTACAAAGATTACAACAGCTTATTCTTTTGTAGCTTACCTCAAAGTGGGCAAAATTAGGTCTAAGTTTTTGTATAGGACCGCTCCAAGAACAAATACGGATGACTCATCCAATTCTAGGAAGAACAAAGTGAAAAACTCTTAGTAAAACCACACAAAATTACAACCATAGAAACTTTAATCCATTAATCACTAGGTCGTTTCAACACTCATTCAAAGGCAAAGAGAAAGACAGGCAGCAGAACTTCATTCAGTCTTGGTCATGCCTTGGGTAAGTGAGCCCCATCACCTTGCCCAGGTAGTTGTAGACAATAGTGTTTTTGATGGTTTTAATAAGTATCAATCTTTTTCCTGACCAGGCTGAGATTAGAACCTTCCTCCAGTCCATTAAAAAGATTTCAATTCTCAGTGATATGGGGGAAATAGCCAGCATCTTCAGTAGCATTAAGATCAAGTTCAGGATCACCAAAGTGAGGAATAAGACCACAATTCTTTTGAAGCTAATATTAGAAGGAATTTAAGATATTAGTAAAAGGTAGTTTTTCTTAGATGTGTTACTTACACCAAAATAATATCTGCAAATAAAAGTGCATTTTAGGATGAGACATGAACAAACATACACAAAAATGACTTTGAAGAGAAAATGCAATCACATTTTCACATCTAAAGTTAAAGTATTAGGCCATGTAGTTTATTTTGGGATGAAAATGTTAGAGAAATAAGAACACACCAAGGTTAGATCAATAGTTTGAGGTTATATTTTCCCCCACTCTAATAAATGCTTTCCGTAAGAAAATCTGCTGTTGAAAGACCAATGACAAGCTGCTTACATATACAAAATAGGTTTACAAACATGTTTGTAAGGGATTTCAATATTACGTGATATCTGAAGACATATAGGATTTACTAAGTGACCTTGTCAGAAATGTTTGGTTCACAGCTCATATTACTCCTCACTATTTATTACCTTTGGATGACACAGGAGTAAAAATGCTTTTTGGAATCACGACTCGATCTTCTGAGTTCCTTGCCCAGTCCACCATTCCTTTCCGACCTTTCATTGGGAAGTTGATGTCTGTTAGGACAGAGGCGGCGGGAAGCTTCTGAATGCTAGCCACTAGTTGACAAAGAAAGAATACAATAAGCAAATCTTGCTCTAAATGTCACTGAAATCAAATAAATCAAATAAAATCTGAGTATACTCAAAATTGAGTTTTGGGGTAAATTTATAGTTTGCAGAGCATTAAAACATACATGTTTATTAGACAGCATAGTTCTTTCAGGCTGGGAACTCTTTCATTTACCACCAGGTTTCTTTGGCTTTGATTCAAAATCACACAATGATGGTCAATGGTGACGGGAGTATCCTGAGAGGTCCAATACTCACTGCTTGTTCACACTGGCTCTCCACCGTACCTGTTAGAAGCCCACACTGCACTGTCTATTACACGGTTTAGCACACATATCTGGTAGACTGAAATATTTAAATTTGAAACGATTTCTTTTGTCAGAATTCGTTTGTTACGATTTAGGTAGGTTCCACGAAGACAAGGACAATAAAGCAAGCATATTACTGAGACAAAGAACGGTCACAATCCAAGTGACATACCACGGTACCAATAATGACACCATAACTAACTACAAAGGCACCTTCATACACAGAAATATCAGATATATCAGTCACAATATAACCTTAAGATTTTTGCCCTAAAATTGCAAGAAATATACATAAATATGTATAAATATATATTCATATTGGGAATTGTGTTTTTACTACTAGAAATACAAGTTTAAACATTTTTTTTATTTATTTACTTTTATTTTATGTGTATGGGTGTTTTGCCTGCATGTATGTCTGGATACTATGAGTACAGTGCATACAGAGGCTTGGAGAGCATATTGGATCCCCTAGGACTGTAGTGACGGATGGCTGTCAGTCATCATGTGAGTGCTGACAATTGAACCAAGGTCCTGTGGAAGAGAAGCCCATGGTCTGAACCACTGAGCTATCTTCAGCCCCTAGAAATACATATTTTAATGCATGTTGAAAGAAACATATATGATAGGTTTTGAGAAGTCGAAGTATATTTATTTTATGTAATAATAGTTTTAAATTTATAGTACATGTACCTATATTGGCCATAATGTATATAATAAGGTTTAAGATGATAAACACTTAGGCACTTATATACACTTTACAATTAAGAAATGTAATTTGTCAAATTTTCCATAGGCCCATGCCTGTTCCACATTAACGCTTCAAGTGTCCCATGGATAATATAAGTGGAAAGATGATAGGCAAACTCTAAAAGCTATCGCAATAGGAAAGAGAAAGTAGAAACCATTAGGCTCTTCAGAAGTGGATTTTATTCTGGAGGAACTTGTAATTTAAAACAAGAGAGGATGAAATTAAGATTTTAACAATATTAGTTGTATAAATATATGACGGCACCCCTGGCTTGGTTTCAAATTAAATTGGTTATGTATTATGGCAGTGCACAGTGAAATTATACTTTATGAAAGCTCTTTGTGGCTATTATACACATCCATTATCAGCACAGGATGGAATTTCATTTGGCCTGCAATTTGACATATTAAGCTTAAAAAGGATTTGCTAACTAAATGCTGAAGGAAAAAAAGGTACTGGATAAGACATAAATTAGTTACGGATGTTAAATGCCATTTTTTGAATAACGAGTGTAATTATTTTAGTTTCTTTTTTTTAATTTTTAAAACCAAGATGATTTCTTTCCATAAATAACCCTATTCAAATGTACTCAAGGACACAAAACTTCAGCTGTATAGAGAAAAACAGTCAACATGTTGGTAAATATATGTCCTTGATTGTTGAATTATAATGTGCAAAATTACATGAAATGTCTTTGACTCTAACTTCAGTTGCCCTTCTCCACTGAGTTTAACTGTCCAAATCCCTTATATATTTGGAATCAGTCAGTCTTTAAGGAAATGGGAAAAGTGTGTTAGATGACTACTGAGGAGGTAAGATTCAAATATTAATTCCTTAAACTACAACTTAGTAAATATGTGGGTTTTTGCTTATAAGACAAAAACAAAGCACACACACACAGTATATGCTGTGCTTCTATGGTAACTGGTTATTAAATCCAGTCATTGTAAGCATTAGAAGATAGAGAGGCTTTTATCAATAAGAATCTTTTACAGCTTATGGAGCTGAGATGAAATGTGAAAGGATAGAGTGTCTCTGGATAAATAGAGACATCTTCAGTGCTCCAAGAATTGCCCTGAATTCAGAAAACTGTGCTTTCACTATAAAACTAGATTCGATCTCTTATGAAGTAAAATAGGTGACTCATGGTAAACTTTGGAGTAATGATAGCAGATTGAGTTTAATATCATGTCTTTTGGCCAAGCTCTAAAATGATCCAGGTTCAGTGTAAATGGTTTTCCCCCATTTCTAGCTTTTAAAAACAGTATTAAATGTATTCTTTCCAGATTTTATGTATGTTTACAACATATCTTGATCATATTCACCTTCAATCCCTCCCTCCAACTCTCCTTAGTACCCCCAACACATCTCCCTCCCAACCTCATTTTTCCTTATCTTTCTTTTAAGAGTTTTGTTCATCAGAAGCACAGGGGAATTTCTGTAGATGAGTCTAAAAGTGTGGGAGCTCTCTTCCTTCATGATCCTTTTGCTTCAGCAAAGCAAGACTTACTCCTCAGGGAGCTTATAAGTTTTTACCTTTTGCTATTGTGGAAGTTAAAGAGAATAAAGACTCTGTGTTGTTCACCATTGTAGTGAGTGTGTTCCACGTACAAACTAGAGCTAGTAAACTTGATATATCACCTGAATTGTAGATGGAAAGGGAAGGCATGAGGAAAGAAAACACTTGAGAGCAAGAGAGCAAAAGGATATGGATGAAGGATGCACAGATGAGAAAAATAGATAAGCCAAGGCTAGTAAAGAATACAGCCATCTACCGGCTTGTTTTACCCTGGGAACCCATTTTTGTCCTTGACTTGGGTTCTGGGTGTTTCTTAGTTTCATAGACCTGTTTACAGTTTTGGGTAAGTATTAATAGAATCTACTATCCATCTCAAAAGTACCAGTTTGAAAGATATTTTTCAGCGTCTGTAGTTACTTGCATAGCATATTCAAAGTGCTTGGTCTCATCCCTCACAATGCATAAACTGAGAGTAGTGCACCTCCTTGTAATTCCAGCATAAGGTACGTGCAAACAGTAGGATCAGAAATTCAAGATCTTCCTGAACTACATAGCACAGTAGAGACTAATCTGGGCAACATGGGGCTATGTCTCAAGAATTAAAAAAAAATCAAAAGCAGTAACAAGTATAAATAAAGTCAAATTCCACCTTCATTCTACAAACTGTGTAGCTGAGTAAACTCACTGCATTCTCTGTTCCTTAACAGCAACTTCTGTAACACAGGTCGAGCACTAACTAGCTGGCTGGGCTGAGCTATGAGGGGACCACATGAGAAGTACACCCAGAACATAGGAGCTTCTGTGGAAGTGTTGGCTGTTACTATGGGAGCCAATTTTCATATAACTATGTTTAAGAAAGCTACTCCATGGTTGGTTATGTATCATAATGAAGTATTTAACTTTGGCTTCAACGTTATTTTTTTTTTTTTTGAGTGACTACAGGCAAGAGATTACTTCTTGAGTGTTTTATGTTAAATACATTCATATGCCCAAAGGCAGGAACTGGTCTGAAGATAAGCAGAGCTCAAACTCTAGTGCTAAAATGTAGCATCCAGGGAGATGAAGAAGAGTCCTGTGTACTCTATATTGTTTATTTTGCCCATAACATTTTTTTCTTCATTTTCATTTTCTTACATTCTTTTTCTTGCTCCTCTTTTCCGACTGACTTTGCTGGAAGGAATACATTTTTTCCTCTTTGCTTTTGGGGGTTGTAGAAAATCATTCAGGTTAAAAACGTACTGCTTCAATAAAGAGAATAAACATCGTAACGAACCCGGTGTTTCCAAAGGAGCTAAGACCCCAGGCAGCAGAGAGTCCTTCAGAAGCTCTACTTTCAAGCATGATCCTGAGTGCTCAACGTAGTGAGTCACATTTTGGACCACTCAGTGTCAATGATCAGAGGAAATATCCAGGCAAGGGAGCCTTGCATCCATGGACATATGTGTAAGGGAATACAGATGTGTTTAAAGGCTGTTTTTAAAACTGCCTTTTCCATTCATTATGTCTTTGTGTTGATTCTCAGACATATTTGAAGTTTGCATTGTTTTTCATGTTCCTTCAGAGGGTCTGGCAAGCTGGGTCTTCATGCATCAGTATTAGAAAACTGTCTAGTTATCGAAACGGAATTTCCTGTGGAAAACATCTCTCAAGTTTGTTAGGTAGTCTCTGCAAAGTTTGTCGAAGGAGAGTATGGGAGCAGGGGAAAATGATGCTTTGTTTGGATATGCTGGGATATAACATTTGGGTTTGCTAGTGTGTTCACAGAGAGCAGACCCATGGAGATGCACTTCTCTGTAACCTCTGAGGACATAGCAGTTAAAAACCGTGTGGTTTGTATGTCTATAGCGATGCTCAATCTTTGGTAAAACAGTGAGAATATCTAAGAAGAAAAGAAGGACAGCTCTTTTCTTGACACTTGCTGGACAGTTGTTAGGAGAATGGCACTTTCCATTTGCTCCTTAATTTATCCATCAAGTATTTGTCAAAGTTCTCTTCTGTACAAGACACTGTTGTTAACACACCACTTATCCAGAAACCTTAGACATGATATCTCATTAACATTCAAATCACCTCAGGGGGGCATTATGTTTATCAGTCTCTTCATTATTATTATCGGAGCCTTTATTTTTACAAATGAGGACTCGGACTCTGTTTAAGCTTCATTGTTATTAATGGAGCTTTTGTTTTTACGAATGAGGAATCGGACTCTGTTTAATCTATTATGCCAAGGTTTTAAGTGGTGTCATGGGAATTCAAATCCCAGGTTGTCTCCTCAGATTCCTGCTGCCTTGAACAGTTTGATTTTATCTAGCATATTAACAAAAATTTATTCCGCCTCATTGTACTGTTTCTCACTAAGAACAAAAGGCAGATTGAGTAATTCAGTCTGAGGCAATAAAAGGCCCACATGTCCATCAAATCCAAACTCGATGTCACTGAGGAACAACGGATTAAAAAGTAGCATATGCACTTTCCTTTGCCTGCACAGTCTTTATGTTCTAACATCTCCATGAACAATCCCATCTTAAGATGCTGCCACAGTGGTCTGTAGGAAACGTTCAGGTATTCCCAGAGATAGAACTTGAATTGTTCATTCCACTTTGGTTTCCCAACAGCATACTCGTCTTTCCCAAAAGGTGGGGATTAGAATGCTGAAGGCCACAGAGAAAGAAATGGATGGTTGGGGTGTGATGCTCAGCTGTCACTTCTCCGGAAACAGCAGCAGTGGGCAGGACATGCTCTGGACCAGTGAGCTCCATCATTTCCATTGCCACCACCACCAGTACCAAGTTTAAGATGCCCGACTCCTGTGGGCACTGTGTGAAATTTAGACGAGAAATCTCCTTGTGGTTACAAGTTCTCAGTTCTTCCTTTTAAAGATAAGATCCTCTGTAAGTCAAATGTAGACAAACTGGATGGGGCATTAAAAATAAGTAACAATGTGGGACTTTTATTAGTTCCTTCTTCAGCTTTGTTAAGTCTTAAATACTCTATGCTGTATTCAAACTAAATAATGAACTATTTTCATATTCCTTTCCTGTATCAAAATAGAAACTCTTCTAAATCATTTTTATGTCATTCTGTTTTCTATCCATTACCCATTTCAAGCCTGGGAATCTGAATAGTAGAATGCATTTCTGTTTTTTTCTTTTGTTTGTTTGTTTGTTTCTAGGCATAGGTGCTCTTAGAGGAACTCCTTTAACCCCTTGGAACTTCACTTTCTTTTGTTCAGCACTGAGAATGCTGACGCATGAGGGTCGATCCAAGACCATGCACTTGAGTCTTGTTCCAGTAGAATTGTCTGGACCAGAAACCGGTAAATTACAGCCTACAACAAATGTGTCCCCTTGGCTATTTTTCTAGCATTTACAAGCTAAAAATGTTTTTCATGTTTTTTAAACAATGGGAAAAATGAAGAGTAATCTTTCTTGGCATGTGAAAATTATATGAAATGAAATTTTCAATGGCTGTAAATAAAGTTTTATTGGAACTCAGCAACACCTATGATTTCCTTATGGCCTTTCATTACTTTCAGGGCACAATGGCAGAGTTGAGCAACTGCAACAGAGATGGTGTGGTTCACAAATCCTAAAATACTTACTACCCAGGCATTTACCTGGTAATGGCTTAACCACACCATTCCAGACATATATTTTGGAGAATATGTGGTTTAAAATGACTGTTTTTCTTTAACAAGTTAGAACAGAAATCATTTTAGTGCTGTCATTTACTCTACTGTCCATTGCAAATCCTTTCTGACTACTGTGTTCTTTCCATATTACAAATAACAATGTCGAGAAGATACCCACTGATTATACCAATTTCCTTTCAGTTTCAAAAAGGGTATGTCTGTGTTCTTTCAGAAAACACACTTACAAATTCCCATTTTCACTACACAAATAGTTCAGAATTTTAATCCCATCAGGAATATAGAGTAACATATGAGATGGGAAGTTATTTTTGCATATATACCTAAGTAGTAAAAACCAATTTAGAACATACTTTAGGTTAAAGTCCCATTCTTTGTCTAATCTATGAATTCTGAACATAATTTCTATAGAAAAAGGGGCATTCAATTATAATTAACCAAGTATAAAATAATAGGAGGCTTGGAAAATGAAGCATTAATATTTTCTCACACTTTTTCTTATTACTTTGAAGCTAAAGGTTGATTAAACCCTATAAGAAAATGAGCCCAGAACCTCTGAGGAACTATGGTTCAGCAATAGTAGGCCTCCTTGATAGTGAGTCACACATTCCCCAAGGAGCTGGACGCATTGGGAGTACTTTATCTTGATAGGACTAAAGACATCGTTAGAGACTTAAACGTTTATTTGTGAATATATTCATCCAAAAAACTTCCATCAAACTCCAGAGCATTCCAAGAATTGCCCTACCATTGAAATTTAGTGACTGCACAGGACACATGAGGTCTTTGTCCTTAAAGTGTTGAAGTCTGGTTTAAGGAATAAATCCAATCCTCAAGGGAAAAAAGACAACTCATAGTGTTCCAGATTGTGATACCTGCCTCCATGAAGGAAATGATGGATGGGGTGGACAACAGGAAGTATGGAAGTAGATCAGGAACAGCCACTCTGAACAGGACTGTCTGAAGTGGGTTTAACAGATAGGTCTGAGCTAAGGAGGAAGGAACTGCCTGTGTGGTCCCAGGCCCTAGTAAAGGTCAATTATGTTCCAGGGGCATCAGAACAATACAGAGAAGAGAAAAAAAGAAAGGACATTCTGAATAGGAGGAAAGTTGAGAGATAAGAACACTTAAGATATCCCAGGTAAGCATGATAATAGTATTAATAGTAATAATTGCTGTTATGTTAATATGAATAGTAATACCATATTCAGAGTGATGAGCATTTAGGTAGGGTACAAGGATGAACATGATCTTGGAAGTTACAAGATCTGGAGATTTATATTAGTTAATATTTATTAAATTATTAATTCAGTAATCAAATGATTAATTAATAAGATTAATACAGTATATTACAGGAAGATATAAATTGGATGTCTTTGCATTAGAACTAACAATTGGGATATAGATATGAATAAGTTTTCCAACATGGAGAATGTAAAATAACAACATGGAGAACTCACTTATTCAGCAAACACTAAGTGAGTATTGATTCTATGCAAAGCACAGTGATGGGTTCTGGGAATGCATCTGTGAACAATGACAGTAAAGTTACTGCCCTTGTAAGACTGGCATAGGATATGCAGAGAAACATTATGAGCATTATGAGAAATGATTTATAATCTAAAGTTAAAATTCTTCATACAGAAAATTTCAGTTGTTGTATACCACCTAGAAAGTACCTGGCAGCATCCTATCTCTGAAGCCAAGCAGGGCTGGGCCTGATTAGTCCACAAACAGGAGAAATTTTCCGTAGGTTACAAAAGCTCGCCAACACTTTTAACTACACAAGAGACCTTAAGAACCAGGGACACTAAAACATTTTTAAATTCTGCAGAATATAGGGCCATTTGATACACACACACACACACACACACACACACACACACACACACACACATATATATATATAATAGTAAAATCTGGCAAACAAATGCTTAGATATCATAAAGTTAAATCAGAAAAAAAACTGTCTTCTAAAAATTATTCAATGGAGCTGCAATGTGATTCATGACCAATAAATGAATGGAGAAGAAAACTCCCCCCAAAAGACAGCGATTGTCATTGAAGTCTTTATGCTTGGTTGTTGTCATCGCACTCCAGAAGGCAATGGTAGCATATGCTCCTTCTAAAACACACCACACATTGCTTTGTTTAGTTACAATATCTGCCTAGAAGCATAACATCCTTTTCCTCATTGTAAAGTGTGCACCAAGCATGTTTAGATTTCCTTTTTCAATATACGGGGTAGCAAATTTTAGTAGCAATTTTAAAGTTTTCTAGGGGAATGGACTATGGTCAGAGGGAGTAGAATAATGTCACCATAGTTATATATCCAGGTAGTAATAGAACCCATAATTGCCCCTGTTTGTGTATTAATAAATAAAGGGTCCATTCCTTGCCAGATACCAAATATATGTAACATAGAATCATGGCAATTAAATCCTTAGGGAAGTTTTTATTTAATTTTATTTTAGAGAGGAGCATTGGAAAACTAGTGATCAAGTGACTTGCAGAAGGCCTACTTGTCACGGAAAGTTGCTATCCACGTGTCAAACTCTAAAGGCAGCACATTTTATTTTATTACTTTTTTTTTTTTCTGATCAGTCATGGTCATGCTATGTAGACCAGGCTGGTGTTGAGCTCCCAATCTTCTGTCCTCAAAGCCGTGGGTTCTGAGATTACAGGAGTGTGCCCTCATTCTTGGTCAGCATCTTTGAAGTGATACAGAAGAGCATCCTCCCCCGACCTACATGGACGGAAGAGTGTTGGTTTCTTTTCTGAGACTGTTTTTCAGTATGCAAATTCAGCTCAAAGCCTCATTCATACTGGGCAAAGAGGATTTTGGTGAAGGTGGAGATGGCGAACTCAGCCATCTGAATTTCCTGGTATAGCCAAATAAAGCCAGACTTTTGAAAGCAGGAAAGACCATGAAAACAGAAAAAAAAAAACCATGAAAATAAATTGTTAAGAGGGACTCATTGCCTCTGTTCTCACATGGTTATTATTATAGAGCCAGACCACTATTGTCATAGAGATAAGCAATTATTGCCATAGAAACAGCTAAAACAAAATTAGTTTTCATAGTGGCACAGACAGTTGAGTCCTTTTAGTTGAAGAGCGAAATTGCAAAGAAGGATGCAATATGGTACTTTTACTAATTCTAAATCCTTACAATATTGCACAAACCAGAAGAGACCAGAACATCTTAAAACCTCAAGTCCTCCTTTCAGGAAGCTTTAGAGTTTATCTTTCCATTTATTCTCACAAGTGTGCATCTAGCAGATTTTAAAGGAATTATAACAAAAAGAAAGAAGCCACCATGGGAAAAGCTAGAAGTTCTCCATGGAAACAAAAAGTCATTCCATGTCCCAGATCACCCTTCTGCTCACTCCCATGTCAGAAAGCATTTCCCTGGCTGAAGGCCCTGACAGATCTCCTGAACTGAGAAGCAAAGCAACCACTCAGCTCTGCAAAGCCCCTCTTCATAGCTTCTTAAAGGCTTCAAACTGATCAACAACCTCATTGCAGACACTAAATAAATTGAATCAAAAACCTTTATGACTAGGTATATGTGTCAATGCATGAGAAATTCAAGAATTATGCTATACTCTATCAGAAAATTTCATTTCGAGGTTTTGGTTCACTACTAAAAGATAACTACCCTGAACATGTAAATATGAACTCCACCTTCACCATCTCTGTTACATGCATTGCCTCCTACGGGCTGAGCATGCATGCCTTTGGTAGGAAATACAGAAGTTTCTGCTTTCTTTTACAATGTTTTTCTCAAAGCTCTTGCAAATTATTATGCATTTTCTATTGCTAATGTTGTAAAGTGTGGTTTGTGTGTCCTTAGATTTTAAACATTAGGAGGTTTATCTCAGTGTGGATAAGTGCATAAATATATATTCAATAGTAAAAGTACAAAAATCAAATGTGAAGCTCCGTAGCTTCAAAACGACTATTCTAACAATGCAGGAGTTCATTGAGATGTATAGATTTTGAATCTACTTAATTTTAGTGTGTGATGTTTATTTTATTACAAGATTTTTATTAATAACATTTATAAAATAAAAAATTAAAGAATAAATAAATACAAAATAAATAACATGGGATAGACACAAAGAATTGTTCCTATGCAACATGTTCTCTGCTGGATGGTAACTGTAGGAATCAGGACTGAATAAGTAACATGTTCATAATATTTCCCTGGCTAAGATATGTTATAAAATATTTATAACAAGGATAATTCAGTTATCCTTTAATATGTATAATTAGGCAGAAAAACATTTTATTTTTTAATGGAGTAAGTATTTATAAAGGCTATTAGTACAAAAGAAAACAAATGGTCAGGAATAATTTACCATTGATGTTCAAAAGCAGAGCATATGTGTAAGTTTCCCAAGAGTCATATTAAAAAGTTTTTAATATAACAGAAGTGAGTTAGTGGGTGACTGGCCGAACAGAGTAAGGAAAGAAATCTTTAACTTGTAATTACTGGGATGCAAAAGGAGAAATCATTATTTCTGAAGGCGAATCATTGATACAGGACAAACCACATGAGTGCCCTCCACACTCACAAGGCTGTCAAGACAAATAACATCATGAATACCTGGACATCATTAATTTGGGATCCAAGCTTTTGTTGGACAAGCATAAGGAATAAGGAGGAAAGAGAAACATTTTCTATACATTGTGCTCAAATGAGACTTCTGAAAACAGATTTTTGGGACCAATAGTTTCTATCTGGTGCTTTGTAGATTGTCATTAAGTTGCATACTCAAAAGACGTGGGCCTAAGGTACCTAAAAAATTCCAAAACATTCTATTATTAATTAGTGGCAAGACAAATGAGGAAAACGGAGTAAAACTTGTTAAGTAGAGATTTAGAAATGACTATATATGATAATACAGCAGAGCAGTTGTTCAGATTAGAAGTTGGGATAATATCAGGATAACACAGAAAAGCTTGGGAGATTTGGGTTAAAACAAGAGAGAATGCCTATTCACATTGTTTAAAGATCTTTAGTGACATAAATATTATTGAATAATGGTTTGATGAATAATTGTGTCCTTGAATGTAAGTACATAAGACAGATAGAATAGCATGGATGTTTATGTAACTACTTTTCACAACAATTTACTTAGAAATTAGAAGCCTACTGATATTGCAATATGATAACTTGATTAGTGTTTTCTACATTGAGGTCTATAGTTCTAACTGTGACATTAGTACTTTCACAAATAATATTTTAAGTGGTAGGGATAAAATACTTTCAAAACTATCCTTCAATTACACAACAAACAACTTTCATATATGTTTAATTTTTAAAAGCTTTTACTTAACACATGCTCTTACAAAGTACAAAGTATAACACAGTTGACTGGCTCATAGTTGGGCATGGTTAATTTTTAGGAGTTCTTCCATTATTAAGTATACATGACTTAAGTATAAGAAGATACACTAGCATTTTAGGCCAAACATGGCTTATTTAAATCCAAATCATAGGGAAAACATGGCTTATTTCATTGTTTAACTGGCAGTTTAATCTGAGGCACACTTTTATAAAATCATTTTATAACTATTTTTATGCCCAGGGATTCAGATGATGGAATGATGGAGATGACTTCCATGGAAAAATCGATCAGATTCTCTGAGAACACAAGTGAAATTAACATAAACAGTAGGAGGAAGGACTTGTATGTAAATGAGGAAACTCAATACGCACGCACGCACGCACCACACATGCGCACACACACTGGACTCTAAATTTTAGAGACACCTGAATAGTCACATGATAGAATTCTAACTTAAACTGTCCTAGATATGCTATAGGGAAATGTTCCTGAATGTTTATTTTGTGTCTCTTGTTTTACCTGAGACAATCTTGAATACCCAGTCTCATGAGACCTTCCTGCATCAGCATCCACAATAGCTTTGACCTTGTATACAACACCCTGCCCAGCTAAGAACTTCCTCTTTCGTTAGCATCCCACCTAAACTGTTGCAAAATCTGCCAGACTAACTGCTGGGATAACTTCTCATCATTTCCAGCATCACCTACCTCAAACCCGTGAATCTTCTCAATGCTCTCAGCTACATCACTCACATCCCATATAACTTACTATTTCCCACTTTGTAGTCACAATAATCCACTAAATGTCAGATCAAATCATGCTGTTTTTCTGCTCAAATCTTCAGTCTTTTTTCTTTCTTTCTTTCTGTTTTTTCTTTTTTTTTCTTTTTTTTTTTTTTTTTTGGCTTATTTTCAGGTATTCAGTCAAATGCCTTCCAAGTCTCCTTTCTTGTCACCTCTTTGACAGCCTTTCTTTCATGGTCACACTTCAGCCACCTCAACATTCCTGGAGTTCTCCTGATACTCCAGTGTATAGCACTCTGTGTGCACCATGGTCTTTACATACTGCTTTTGTTCTATTTGAAGGTTTCTGTCTATACATGCCATGGCAGCTTAGGTTTTCAAGGTCTTCCTGCCATTTCAAATATCACTGGTTGGAGGCTGTTCCTGGCCCTCATGAAATGGGATCCCTGTCTTCACCCTGTATTTCTAAACCTGGTAGATTGCTTTATTTCTCTTCACAGCAATTATAACCATTGAGCATATTGGATGATATTTGCTTGACATGTGTCTCATTAATATGAAACAGAAATTTCACAATTCCACAAGAGCAAGAGTTTTGTCAAATTCATTCACTGACAAAGCCTTAGAATGGAAAACAGAACATGACAGGCAATTAACAAGAGACTGAGAAAATATAAAGTGAATTAAATACGTGAATCATTACCAACCTACTGTCCTGGCCCTGGGACATACTTTAAATTGGGGATATTAGCTTAGTGTACAAGAGTCCAACCTTAAGCCCCTAGTTGTTTGTATTGCTCATGCCCAGAAAAGTTGAAATGGCTTTTTGCATTAACCTACCCACAGTTTCCACCCCAAGACATTTGGTGGATCAGTGGATCAGACGTTAAGTGGATCAGTCAATATTGTGTGATAATTTCTATTAAATAAAAAAGAGATAATTTAAGGATTCAGTGTTGCATATCATACCAAGTCTTATCTTCAAAGACTTAAACTATTTTCTCAACAGAAGCTGTATGATGGTAATATATAAAGAAACTAGTACTTTAAATTTTTTTTCCGACTTAAGGAAAATTACTTATTTAATCTAATTGTCTAGCAAGACTGGTAGAGGGCTGGAAGACTGGGAGAACCTTACACATTTCCCACCTAGTCTAGCTAACCGAACTGACGTCAGTAGTACAAGATTAAAAGAAAAAAATAGATGCTAATGTCTCTATTTTGGGGGCTTGGTGTCAACATGTGTCTTGTTTTTAAGAAAGGAAGCGAAGTAAGTGAGGGGATGTGTGAAGCACAAAGCTAAGCAGTGAGAGGAGGAAAATGAGATTCCAAGGAGGAGCCAGGCCTTGCCCCCGGCTACAGCATCAGACGGCAATGCTGTTGCTCCTCAATGGAAGACCAAGATGTGGTACCGAAGTATTTGTTCAAGTTCATAGTGAATTTTAGAAATTACATGGATTTTATGTTGATGAAAAGACACTGTGGAGGAAAAAAGAGATGTTGAAAATGTTATTTCTTTATTCAGATTCCATTTCAAAAGACTACTGAGCATGAATGTTCATTCTGAAAAGCCCAGTAGTCTATGTTTCTAAATCAAGAATAAACTCTGATACTTAACTTCACAAAGAAAAAATATATTCACTTGACTGTGTCTGAGACACTGCTTTATTGTGTGCTGGGGAGGAAATGGAGCTATATATTTCAAGAATCTCGTCTTTCAGGAGTAACACTTGAAATTCTTTACAGTTGAAAACGCTAACAACATACGGTATTTGAAGATATTATCAGCCTGAAAACCATTCCCTGTTTGCCTGATATTGTCAACATTGAATAATTCCTAAGAAGAGTTGTGAGACAGCAGTACGCGGGTGCAGCAGCATACATCTGTGCAAAGTAAATCCTTGCAGACAACCGAATCAACATTTTAAGGATGTGACCACTGAAGGGTTGTGGAATATTCCTTTAAGATGTGTTACATTCGTTTATGCTGTAGAATATTTGTTTTAATGATGCAAAGATGTGTCGCACTCTTTTACGTTGCATTTGTTTAACTCTGGAAAGCTGTATTGTTTTGCCCGCCTAAAATACCTGATTGGTCTAATAAAGAGCTGAATGGTCAACAGCTAGGCAGGAGAGAGAAATCGGTGAGGCTGGCAGGAACAGAGAATAAACGGGAGAAATCTAGAAGATGAGGCGGGGAGGGAGGAGTGAGAAAAGGAGGTGAGGAGGATGCCAAAGGCCAGCCACCCAGCCCCACAGCCAGCCATGGAGTCCGAAGGAAGGAAAGACACAAAGAAAGGTTAAAAGCTCCAAGGCAAAATGTAGTTAAAGAGAAATGGGATGATTTAAGTTAGAAGAGCTGGCTAGAAACGAGTAAGTTAAGGCCAGGAATTCATAAGCAAGAGTAAGTCTCCGTGTATTTATTTGGGATCTAGGTGGCAGGCCCCCAAAGAGGAAAAAAATAAAAAGAAAGAAAAGAAAAGAAAACAATTACATTGAAGCCACCCAGGGCATGGAAATTTAAGCCCATTCACTGTGTCTGTACTTTTCCTTAGAATGCCCATGTTATGCCATCAATAATTATGGACTTAAAAAAGTTCCAACACTCTAAACTTTATTAGAAGTTGAACATTAATGCACATATTATTTCAAAACATTCTTTCTCCTGTTAAAATTGACGCCGACTGTTTTCTTATTCAGGGAATTCTTGTACAAATTACCTCTAAACAGTCATCCTCTGACACCGCCCTGATTATTTTCAGAGCAGGTATCACCTCACTTCCCCCCCCTTTTTTATATCACATTGCTATCTTGATCACTGAAAACATGTACACAGATGCAACCTTTAAATAATGGTTGGATGCAGCTGATCACAGTGTGTGTTTAGTGATTTGACTTCTGTACTAAAATTCAAAAATCTCATTTTTGGTTGTCACTTGGGGATTGCCCTTTTCTAAATATCAATATGTGAGAGATAGTTTCAAATGTTCTTAGAATAAATAAATCTCAATTCCCCCCTTCTCTCTCACTGCACGATCAGTTATGGAATCCAATCAGTTCTAACCTCAGGGAGAATCTGAAATTCATGCCCACATTTAGGCTTTATTCAAACTATTACTAATTCAATTCTTCACCATGTCATGCAGATTGCAGTTAAGAGCCTTTTATCTCGATTTATACTAATTATGTTTGCAGTCTTTCCCAATAACTGTAATATTTTCTATTTTCTGCTATAACCTCCTGCCAAGCAGAGCAGGATTTACAGTGTATGTCTGTGCACCATATGCATGCAGATGCCCACAGAGGCCAGAAGGAGGCATCGATCCTCAAAAGCTAGAGTTATAAACAAATATTTTTAAAGCTAGCCAGGCACCTCTTTATCATCTTTGATTAAAAAAAAATGGTGTGAAATGTAACCATCTGCTTGCTAATCACTTTCTTTCATCTTGAGTGATAAAACAAAACAAAACAAAACAAAAAAAACCAAACCAGGCAAACAAAAACCCATCAGACCTTTAAAATCCAGCATAAATGATCAAATACATCCTTCTGCAAAGCTATTTCTTAGCCTTTCAATAATGTATTTCTAGCCTTTGGTTTCTGTGGTAAGCACAAAGCATGCTAATTGTTTATTTATTTATATAATTTTGAAAAGATTTGGAAAAAAATTCTTGTGTATGGGTGCTTTGTCTGCATTGACATCTCTGCACACATGTGTGCTTGGCACTCACAGACAAGGTCATTAGATCCCCTAGAACTGGAGTTACAGACAATTGTGAGCCACCATGTGGGTGCTGGGAATTGAACCCAGGTCCTCTGGAAAAGCAGACCATACTGCTGAGCCATCTCTCCAGTTCCTATTTTTTACTCTCCAACCAAATTTGCTTGCTGGCTAAAACCCTGTTGACCTTATAAATTGTGGGGTTATCAACTTGCTCAGGGTTTAGGCTGCACTAGAATTCACAATTCTCCTGCTTCTGTTTCTGACTGCTGGGGTAATGGGTAAGTATCACAAGGTCTGAATCAATTCATTTGTATTAGTGACACCAATAAACAGCATTGCTTAGTAAGTAATATTGTCATTTTGTTTTTTGGTAATTGAACATAATCCATTGGCTAACAACAAATAACACACCACTGACCTTTGGATTCTGTTCAATAAAAACAGGTCTAGTACTAAGTCTAAAATGAAAACATCTAGTTAGAAAGAATAGACTAGTCTTGTGAACGCTTTGGCAATACACACATTAAAACTGGAATGATGCAGAGATTAGCATGGCCCCCAAGCAAGGATGACACACAAATTTGTGAAGTGTTCCATAGTAAAAAATAAATGAATATGTTAGTCTTGATAAGGTGAGTAAATATAATATGCTACATGATGCTACTGTGAAAATTATATCTTAAATGAGTGTTGAGCTGACACAAGATTTCCTGGGGTGGGGTGTGAAATTTAGTTCATTCCATTTTGGCTTAACTCTTTTTTTGTAGAATTATTTTTCCAAATGCTGTATTAAATTTCTTGATATTATTTATCTTTTGAAAATCTGACTCTACTTGGACATTCTCCTATTCACATGTTTTAGCAAAGGGTAAATCTTCATTTGCCAGAAATTGATATACATGGAGACACTTTTTAATTAAAGATGTGTTGAAACTTTTTACTTAATTATTTTTGAAGAAAACTATTGCAAGATATATTGCCCGTTTCCTCACCAAGTTAAATGGACCACAGACCTTCTTATCTTGATGAATTGAAGGCATGATTTTAAGCATTAGTTATTATCCTCAGTCTTAAGACTACCAGAGAGGGAAGGAAGAGGAATTGCAGGAGCCAGAAGGGTCGAGGATACCGGGAGAGCATGGCATGTAGAATCAACTAAGCAGAGCTCACGGGTGGCAGGGCTCACAGAGACCGAAGTGGCATTCATGGAGCCTGCTTGGACAT
The DNA here is from genome assembly GCA_902168405.1 of Peromyscus aztecus. Lineage (NCBI taxonomy): Eukaryota > Metazoa > Chordata > Mammalia > Rodentia > Cricetidae > Peromyscus > Peromyscus aztecus. Next base: position 1,101 of record CABHPQ010129809.1, on the reverse strand, counting down.
GCTAGTTCTTCTGCACATATGTTATAGTTGTTGGCTTGGTGTTTGGGGCGGACTCCTGACAGTGGGAGTGGGGTGTTTCTGATTCTTCTGCCTGCTCTGGGATCCTTTTGCTCTGGGTTGCGTTACCCAGCCTGGATGTGAGGGTTTGTGCCCAGTCATATTGTAACTTGTGCTGTGTTTGGTTGATGACCCTGGGAGGCCTGCTCTTTTCTGAAGGAGATGGGGTGGAGGTGGGAGAGTAGTGGGGACTGGAGTGGGGGGGAAGCTGTAGTAAAGATACATTGTATGAGAGAAGAATAAGTTAAATTTTTTTAAAAAAGACTATCTTTCTCAAAAGTGAGGTCTTAGGAATCAGTTACTACATTATGGGTTCTAAACTAGGGTACATCATTGCAGTACATTCAGCAGCTGCCCATATTATGCAATTTGATGCTAGTAGATAAAACTTGGGAAACTCCTATTTGTACAGAACAGCTCCCAGTTCCAACCACCAAGCTATACTAAGGTCTTAGGCAGTGTTTGGGGGCAACTCAGGGATACATAGATCTCTTTTCAGTGGTCAGTCAGTAATACTGTTTGCGTTTCTTATTCACAGAATATAAGTTTCAGATTATGGATAATTGAGACTATGTAAGTAATCAAACAGCTGAATAGTTATACTATTCTTATGCAAGACTAAAGGCAATTAAGTGATATAAAAGAAAGGAGACAAATGTAGTGAACACATCTTATTGCAAATGAGATATACAGGATATTCAAACATATAATAATAATGAATCAAAATAAAGGTAAGCAATAAATGTTTACTTATGATGTTTAAGTTATGGACATAATACTTTGTAGCTAACAATAATAATAATACTATAAGTAATTTGATGTTATTTTTCTGAAATATGTTAAGCCAAAATTTAAACATATTTGACTCTGAAAAAGTCTTTGATTCCTTTATAGTAATCTTAAAATACATTCTCAAAATATGGCTGATATTGACCTGATAATATATTTTATTTTTTTATCTTTGAAACTTCCTTATATCAAACAGACAGGCCTCAAACACCACAGACAAATGTTGAGATTAGTAATAATAATAACCCCATATTA
>CABHPQ010129807.1:27828-44616 GCA_902168405.1 Peromyscus aztecus | reverse complement strand
CCAAATACTGAGGACTATTAGACTATTTCCGGCAACCCATATTTTTCAGTACTTTCTAAGCAGGGAGTAGATCATGAACTGTTAATTCCCATTGTAGAAATCAGCAAAGCCTTCTTCATGCCAGCCTTTCTTTGCAAGGCCACCAAAACAAGGAACATAGGGATCCAGATATCCTTAACCCTATTTTGCTGGTGGATAGTACACTGACTCCGTAGTAAATTTATGTTCAGTAATTTGGTAGTACACTAAAGGACCCCCCAAGCAAAAGATACAGTGAAACCCACTGTAGACCAGAGGGGTAAGCAGTGATTTTCTAAGAAAATGACATTTAACCTGAGATCTTAATGAAAAACCGTAATTACCTATTGGCATCTCAGGCAGAGCCTGGAGAAGTGAAACATTTGATGCACTAAACAAAAAGACAAAATTATTGCATAGGGATGATCAAGGGGAAAGAAGGAGGCAAAGATCAGAGGAAACTTGGACTAAATGGTATCCAAAACACTTGCAAATTATTATCTTTAGCAGTCAATGCCCCATTGGAAATCAGGAGTCAAAGCAGATTCATTTAAGAATAGTCTTCAATGAAGCCAAAAGGAAAAGAAATTAAAGGTATGTCCTGTAATACACAGATGGCACCTTCTGCTGTAATCAAGTCTTCTACAAGCTGCTCCTATGGGACCCCAGTGTCTCTGCTCTCAAAAAAGTTACCTCTGATATACTGATAATGTATTTGCATGTCCTGTGGCATTAGGTGCCCTACTTCCTTGTTAAAGATACAAAGCCTCCAAGGTCAGAAGATAATGGGTCAAGTATATGAGACAAAACTTTTCTGCTACACAGGAATAAATCAACGCAGGTAGGTGACCACTGAAATAGAGAAAAAAAAGATATGGAATTTACATTTAAAATCAACTGTGTGAACATAACAAGAAGATTATGTGCAGGGCTTACTGTATTACATTTCCATGCTTTCTCTGGAAACAAATCTTTCAAGGGAAAAATAGCTAAATGAACATAAATGACAAGATGCTAAAGCCTATGACACAAAAACACTTGAAAAATTTTGCAAAGGTATTTCAACAGAGAAGGAGAAAACACATGACAGGATAAAATGTATTCCTGTCTATTTAGGATGCCCCTCTCTGGATAGTCTGGTATAGATGAAGGAAAGACTCGTGATTTCATTTCCTCTATATGTCTTGCTCTTTCAGAGACCACACAGGGGATTATTAAATGGCTTTTCTTTATTATTTGCTAAGTTTGATTCTTCTCACAAATTGTGAGTGGTTCCCATGGGAACCTCTGGATGTGTTATAAGAGCAAAACAGACCACAGATGGTCATTCACATCTTTCCTGACAGCAAAATACTTTATTCATTATTCCTGTGAAAGCATTATTTTAGAACATTTGAATCCAAGATCTATGAAATAAGTCTGTTTGTTGCTAGTATTCCATCAACATCCCAAAGAAAAACAATCATGGAAATGTTTTCACTCAAAAGAAAAAAAATAAAATTTAAAGTTATTTGCACACAATCTCAAAAAGATTATACCAGAATATACTATCTCCTGGGTCTTAAACAATTTGGGCTAGTCTGCCTACCAAAGTTTTGAATGGAGCAGAATTAGAATTTAAAAAGGGAAAAATGAACTCAACTACAATATGAACTCTAAACAACACATATGATCACTTCATCAGACTGCCGAATGTAAACTTCAGTCATATCACAACATGAAATTATATTACTTCAGTTATGATTTATGTAAGATAAGGTATAGTGGGAGAGAGGCTATAAAAAACTGTGCATATGTATGTGTTTTGCTTGACAACAGGATCTTTCTTAAGCTCTTTAAATGAAAATATAAGCATAGCTTTCCCATGTTTCCAACATTTGCTATATCTCTAGCTAATACAAACATCATCTCTCACCTAGGAGACAGAAAAGTCTTCCAATTTCAGTCCAGTCCTTTCTCTACACAGCAGTATTAACAATCTAGAAGACAAAAAGATTACTACTTAAATACTCAACAAGCTCTCATCTCAGAGTATAAAGGGGACGGCTTCACCATTTTTTACCAGTTTGTGTAAGGACCACTGTTGAATATCTCCTTCTCACAAAACTCGGAATTTTATTAATTCCATTTGTTAATACCATGCTGCTTCATTTATGTTTACCCTTAACTTTACTCAGATTTTAGTCTTCAATATTCCTGTGAGACTTCATATACCAAGGTGAAGAGCCACCAAATCCAGTTCTCAGAAACTGCTTCTCATATAACTGATTCCCCTTTCTTCCTTGATATTGTTTCTGTTCAAGTTATTAGGAAGTTCTAGTTCCCTTCTACACTACTCATTGATCTTCTTTCCTAAGGTTATCAAGATAACCTTTGACTACCTTCACTACTACATTGCCCCTCACAGCCATTTCTTTTACTTGAGAATTTAGACATCACTCTTACATCAGTTAACTCCTAATTTTTTTCTTTGACCCATTCAACTACTGACTCCAAGCCTTTAAAGTCAACTCAATACCATACTTCACTGTGTAGATACATATGAAATCTTACTAAAACTCAGTGACTTCACACAGAAACTAAGTTTGTGGGATGCAGTGGGGTCTGTTGATCTCATATGGGTTCATGAGGCAGCTCTTCTTCAAACTGTAGAAGTGATCATACTTAGCAGGCCTGACTCTGTCTTGCAGGCTTTTCCTTGAGGTTGAAGCAAAAGAATATTAGCCATTCAGAGGAAGTAATTATCACAATGATTTCATAACCCTAAATGACTGTGCCTCAATACCTTCTTTCACTTTTAACTCTAATGGCTTGTTGGGTAAAGGCATTTATTGGTACTGGTTACCTGGATTCTCCTGTTTCCATCTCCCATCATACCTTAGCACCATTGGGATTACAGGCGCACTTGTATGCACAGCATTATGTGGGTATGTAGATTTAAAATGAGGGGTTCATGTGTGTGTAGCAAGCCCTTTACCCACTGAACCAACACTCCAGTTCTCAAAAAGTATTTTAATAATAAAGATTTCCAATCCCAGAGAAGAGGCAAAACAAATCTTGCTTGCCTATTACGAGAAGAAGAACAAAAGCAGTTGCAAGGAAGGGATGCCCAGCTTCAAGTAATTAACAGAAAACATGAGTTGTATATGTAAACAGAATGTTCCCAGTTCAGTCATGCTTAAAAGTTGTATGAGAGACTTTTCCCCTTCCAAGATATATAGGTTTGAAAGCTTTTTAATGAATTATAAAAAGAAAAATAAACTTCTAGTGTCTATTTTAGGCTGACTAATTTGTTTATTAATAAAACACGAATGAAGAATGAAGAAGACAGGTATTTGAGGTTTCAAATTCTTAAGTGCAAACTGAAGTATCTGTGTAGAAACCATTGCATAAGCCCCAGGGGAGGTTTGTCAGAAAAATAATAAGAATGCAGCTCAGAAATAGAATTCCCCAACAGAGAAAAAACAAAACAACAACAACATATGTTCTCTACCTGGATAGAACTACTTACAGTTTCAAATGTCAAGAGAAGCCAAGGGGAAGTAGACCTCCTAATTGTCTGAGTATGTTATTTTGCTACCAATTAACAACAATGACAGTGATATACTATGTGTTAAAGAAAGCTAGAAGAAAGAATTTTAAAAGCTGTCAGCATAAAATCTGATAAATCTATTTTATCTTTAAAATCTATTTAACCTGCCTGTGTACTAAAACATTGACCTTACCCAAGATTACCTATAATCTCAGCTTTCAGGAATCAGATAAAAATAGCATAAGACTAGTTTACCATATAAATAATAGAAATGATCATTTAATAATATAAAAGCTTCTTTAAAATGCTACTGTAAGTAGAGTGTAACATGTAACATTACATTGTAAAGTTAAAAAATGCCATCTCTGTATTGGAGATGAGGAAACAGGTAGCTTTTCTGTAGACATTCCCATTAACCACATAGTTTGGCTCCAGAGAACAGACTTTTAACCTTGTGGTAAATGCTCCTTAAAGCTAGAAGTCAATTTACAAAGTGCTTGCAATTTGTCATGTATAGTACACAGCCTTTATTAGACTACTGGCTTTTAAATGCATAGAAATATTCCTAGCTTCCTAATTAGACATTTGAACTATAGTCTTACATATGTCAATTTCTCTACATCTTGAAATTTGAGAGACAGAGAGAGATATATCCAGGGAGACAATGAGAGAGGGAGAGAGAGAGAGAGAGAGAGAGAGAGAGAGAGAGAGAGAGAGAGAGACTGACTCTAAATATGCCAGGCCCCATTCTTCATGGAAATTTGTACAAATCCCTGAAGGTCATCATGACAGCATCATTGTGGTCATCCTTCTCACTTATCTTGTTAGCATGGGTCAGGCCTCTCCTTATATTATCAGTATGAGAAACTAAAAACCCATAAATCAACAAGTAGCCTATATGATATGTGGTTCTCACATTTTGACTAACCAGTCAATTCATTTCAAATCACTATCCTTATATTTTAATTTAATTGCTTGCATAAACATAGAGAAAAAATACACATGACCCAGACTAGCATCTATACAGCAGGTTGATTGAAACGCAACAATAAAGACAGAATTTCAAGGCACATTTCCTATGACCTGAGGGAAGGCTACTTTCTAGTAATGAAGCTCTCCATCTTCAGCATATAAGCCTGAAGGTGCTTTTAGGGTGTAGCAAAAAATAAGTGGGGTGGGGGGAGTGGTTTATGAAAAATGCATGAAGCTCAAGTTGACCATTTACAATCAGTGACAGATTTCTCAATGAATCTCTCTACTGACAAAACTGCCACTTATCCTCCCTTGATACGAATCCTGTGCTTTACTTTGAAAATCACCCCATGGAAACACAGATCCCTTAGAACAAAACTGTAAACTATGGAGTTTCCACAAGGCAAGTGCCTTTAGTACTACATCCTTGCCTGACTGAACTTGAGGGCCACCATATGGCAAATGCAACATTTCTGAAATAATGAAAATCTAATATCTGACCCAAGAGCTTTACTCACTTGAAAATTAACCTGGTTTACTCTAAATCATAAAAACAAATCTCTCCCATTACAGCAGAATCAATACAATATACAGGCTCAATGCAAAGAAAATCTACAATAGTTTAATATTTGAGAATGTGGTAAGAAAATTAACAGGCTCACTGGAGAGACACTACAAGGGGTGTGTGTGTTTTTACGTGTGTGTGTGTGTGTGTGTGTGTTTGTGTGTGTGTGAGAGAGAGAGAGAGAGACAGAGACAGAGATAGAGACAGATAGACAAACATCATCAGAAGACGTAATGTTTCATTGACATCCAAAGGTAATTCAGATGAACATCCAAAAGCATTCCATTTGTACCTCACAGATGATCACATTTGTCCTTGACTTTTGCTTGTCTCTGATCCAAATTATTAACACAGCATAATATAATAAACTGTCACATATTGGAATTGTCCCAAGGCATTTTGTCACATGAAGAAAGAGAGACATTAACATTTACTGACTCATTGAATTTAATCATCAGCAGATAATTATTACGTTCATTCATCAACCTCATAAGATTCATATATTCTCCTCTTACTCACCAAGAAACAGGATGTTTCAAGTCAAAGGTTAGAAAATTACAATCAATATCATTCCTATTTTCCTGAATAAATTTATTAACTGTATATAGATTTACTCAATAATTACAGAACAAGAAATAGAATATACTTAAGGCTAAGGGTATCACATTGAAATTAGTCCTATTGTGACTTTTTTGAATTTTCTTAAGAGACCAAGTCTCACCAGCACCAGTTAACGGGGACTACACAATAATTCCAATTTGGGGGCAGACTTCCTATGCCCTAGAATGAAAAGAAGGAAGCCTTCAGGTAAATCAATATTGGACAAGCCCTGTGGGAGCATGATGGGAACCAGTTAAAGGTGTTACCAATAGCCTCTTTTTGACAAAGGGTAGAGTTTTGACAATGTTTTATCATATTTTATGATAGTCGCTTATTTTTCACAGTTTGCTTCTATTATCCAAACCACCTTCAACTAAAAAAAAAAATAATAATAATAAAATAAAGCTCAGTCTATCCTTGACACCATCCTAGGTTTTATATGATTATTTACAGGCATCAAAATGGCAGAGCCACAAGTCTCTGCTCTAAAGGATTAATGAGAACTTTGAGACTGAAGGGAGCTGGAATGTGACATGGACAGAGGGCCAGGCCAACAAGATGACTAAGTGTACCTGAAGCCCCGCAACATGTACAGATCACTGTGTTTCACTAGTGTGTGGACTAAATAACAAAGAATTGCTTAAGTGTGACCTTACTAGGAAACAATAGAATGCCATCATGACTAATTTGATTAAGCTACAGGAGAACACAGATGTCTATTCCGAGTCACAAACTCTTTACCCTTCTCTTACTATTTTCAAATAAACAAAGAAATGTCAATATTGAGAAGCACCATTTTAGGAGAGACCATTGCATCTAGGTCAAAAGACCCTGACAGTCCCCCATATCTCCCACTTTCCTGAGGGAGAAAGACGGCTCGCTCTCTCTTTCCTTCCCTCCTTCTTTATCTTTTTCTCTTCCATCCTCTTTCCTTCCATTGTTCCTTCTCTTCCTGCCCGTGCATGCACACATACACATCTGACATTCTCTACATATATATCTCACTTTATATAAGTAAAATAAAACTATTATGAAAAAAGATAGTCTGGGGTTGAGAAATCTACAAAATACCTGTGAAGATTTTGTTTCTTAGAATACCTTAAAGCAGTGATTCTCAACCTGTGGGTTTCAACCCATTTGAGTCACCTAAGACCATCAGAAAACATGGATATTTATATTACTATTCATAACATTAGCAAGATTACAGTTATGAAATAGCCACAAAGATATTTTAGGGTTGGGAGTTACTATAACCTGAGAAACTGTATTAAAGGATTGCAGCATTAAGAAGGTTGAGAACCACAACATTAGAATACCACACAGATGAAGATTGAACTGATTTTCATACATAGGATCTTAATGTTTAATTTGACTAAATACACTTAATTGAAGACTTCCAATGATCCAGGCACTGTTTTATTTCAAGTTTCCACTTTCAAGTTTATATATAAGCATGACTATTAGCATCCTAGTCCAGGTCAATAAATGCAGTCCAAGCCATTTCCTCAACCAAGCACATCACTTTACAACCAAATGAGTTATCTACTACAGGTAGGCAAGATCACACATACCCTTCACTACCATTCAGCACTTGTGTCTGCTGGGGAATACTATGCTTATATAGTCAGGGCTGAACTTTCTATGATTTTCAGTCAAGAATTTCCCCATTTGCACCTTTTGGAAACCCATAAAGAGGATATATACTCTAAATTAGTCATGATCCACCATGGGAACTGGGTACTTGATTAGGTGAAAGGAAATCCTGTTTTAATGACTCATACATGCTGGAAACAACAACAATAATAATAAGGACATAGGGTAGAATCATAATCCATAAAACAGCATCATGGTTATCGTCAAGGAAACAGACCACAGGGTACACTGAAGTTGTAAAGTTATGGCAACTGCTCCAACAAGAGTTGCTGCAGATACCCAAAACATGAAGGGAGATAGGGAGAGCTCATGTCTCCTCTGTGACTGCTAGGTTTCTTTCTGTACCCAGAGAACACAGCTACTAACCTTTAACCCCTTCTGATTTTACTTTATCTTCTTAGTTCTAAGTAAAGTGTGACAATTCTCTATGTAAAACACTTAGAACAAGTTGTGTTTCAGATCTTGGAGCAGGCTTTTTTTTTGTTGTTTAGACTTTTGGACATTTGTAGCATGAATCTTAAAAGGTCTTAATTAATAAAAACAAACGCTGAGCCAGGTATTGGGGTGATTGTTGAAAGATCAGAGAAACAAAACAGACCACAGCCAACCTCGCCTCATCAGTTCCTCAGCTGATCTCATTTCCTCAGACTGGAAGCCTCTGTGACCTCATCAGAATGGATCTCAGCTGAACTGCTGCTCAAAAGCCTAAAAGCTTAACCAGGCTCTAGTTCCTGGTCCTCACACCTTATATACCTTTCTGCTTCCTGCCATCACTTCCTGAGATTAAAGGCATGAGTCGCCACGCCTGGCTGCTTCCACTGTGGCTTTGAACTCACAGAGATCCAGAGGGATCTCTGCCTTCAGAATGCTAGGATTAAAGGTGTGTGTGCCACCATTTTCTGGCCTCTATATCTAGTGGCTGTTCTGTTCTCTGACCCCAGATACGTTTATTAGGGTGCACAATATATTGGGGAACACAACATCACCACATTTCCTCTTTTTTGTCTAAAACTACAAAAGCTTATAACTAATACAAGAAAAACTATATCCAATAAGTATATAAAATATATATAGTCAAGAATTACATTAACAATGTCCAGTCCATTATCATTTGACAGATTCAGACAAAAAAAATTTATGACTTATCCTATTTAAAACAAGTAGTTCCTTTTTAAAAGTAGATTCAATAATCTCCCCTTTTATCTTATCATATCCATATTCTCTTTTTTTTCTGAGTAGATCCAAAAATCTACCCTTTATCTTATCATTTCTATCTCTTCCCTTTTTTCTTTTTAGAGTAGATTTAATGATCTACCCATTTATCCTATTATTTCTTTATCTTTTTTTCAGAGTAGATTCAACGATCTACCTCAGATATTTACAAGCATAATTGATTCTAACATCCCCAAACTGAAAAATTCAAAAAATCAAATCCCTTTAAATATCATGACAAAGCTAAAACTCTCTCAGAATTCAGATTAGGGATAATCTGTATGTCTATAACACTCCAGAGAAAGCTATGAACCTGTTTTCTCTTCCCCACCTCTCTCTCTCTCTCTCTCTCTCTCTCTCTCTCTCTCTCTCTCTCTCATATCCTTGACTAAGATTAAAAACTAACCAAAAATGTTATGGTTTGAGTTAGTTCCATCAATTGAATTCCTCATTAAAAATTACAATTGATGCCTTTAATTATATTTAATTACCTTAATGTATCATTACACTGTGACATCTTAGGTTCATGACAATAGTGCCCAATTATTTGATTATTTATTCTATACTTAGAGGAGCAGAACACTGTATAAATGATTATGGCTATACTTCCTTTCCTCATCTAAAAATCAAAGATGTCAATGGTAATAACCCAGTGTGATGCCTAACATATCAAATTCATTTAATAATGTTAGATTTTACTATGCTAGCAAAATTGTATAAAAAAGGATCAAGATAATTCATTATCTGGATTCAAAAATCACATTATTCTGATGATTCTGAGTCTCACATACTTCATATATAAAATGAGGGATTCTCACCTACTACTTATATGTTGCTGTGAAGACTGAACAAGAAAATGAGCATTAATGAAACTAAGAATTTGGACACATATTTCATGTAAAATCATATTTGATGACATTTTCTCTGATATCTTTAAGCAACCAATATTTCTGAAAGTAACTTCAAGTCAAATTTACAAATAAAGGAAGACAAATAGAACTGTCTTATTAATATAATCATTGTTGGTTCAAAATTACAAAGAAAATGGGATTTTTTTAACCTATGAAATGAACAGGAATCACAAATTATGAGACGGTGAGAAATGCTGAGTTGTCGTAAGACAAGCCCCCCAGAGGACGCAATGTAGCGCTCTGAATGACCCTGAGAAAAGTCACTTATGCAAAGAAGGCACAAAGTATAAATCCATTTGAATCCATTTAAGAGATATAAGAGGTTAAGGGCAAGACAATCACCTCTTTTGGTGGTAGCAGATCTGGTACCAAGTTAGAGCCTCACAATTGTGAACAGAGGTACCACATTCACAAAACCTAAAAACCATGGGGAATGTGTTTGTGGTTCTCCTCTAGGAGATCAGAGCATATTCCAGAAATCAAATCCGTATTTTTAATGAAATGTGATTTTTCCTCTTCTCCCCTCCATCACTGCTCCACTTTTTCCTCCTCAACCTTGCATGCCTTCACTCTTCTGTCACTTGAAAGGGCAGTTGTAATAGCTTTAGAACTGGGAAGGGAAGGGATGATTAATATTGAAGGAACAAGTGCTTTACATTTAATTTCACTTGCTATTTAAGAATTTCATATATGCCTATAATATGCTTTGATCAAATATAACCCTTCCTTCCCTCTCATTCACTTCCACCCTTATCTCCCAAAAGCAGGCACATTATCTATGGCTTTGACTCTTAAAATTAAATAAAACCAAACAGAAAGGCTATTAGATCTGAGGGATATTATAATATAATTTACAAAAATGTATAATTTTTGTGTTAATCATAAGTAGACTCACGTGGTTCCACAAACACTGGAAATGATATAAGCATGTGTACTGTTTACCTCCTTAGTTTCCTTTTTGGCTCTGCAACAGCTGACAACCAGCTTCAGGGTAAACTAGAACCATGTCCACCAGGTTTATGTGGGAACAATTCATGTGTCTTTAATTAAATCTATTAAAGTATCATAAAATGATTATGAACTGCATCAGGATGGAGAGCGTATAAGGGTGGTAGCAAGATATAATGCCTAGTTGCTTTGGGTTTGAATGCACCATTAGATCCTGAGTATGACTGTAAGGAGTTAACAGGAAGTAGGCAGAGAGGAGGATGGAGTGGCAAAAATAACATTCCCATATAGATGCTGGACTGTAAAAAAAGAAGACACTTAGCAGCTGAGATGCCACCTCCCTAGCCTTTGTCATCTCCTGTGCCAAGGACCATCAGGCTGAGGAGATGAATGAGTGAGAGGAGGAGGCAGTTGATAAAGAAGGGAGAGGCATCAGAAAAGTGTGGAGTCCTATTTAAAAGAAAAAGACAAGAGACCACTTGATGGTTGACCAGCTCTAGAGACCCCACCATTTGCCCCTGGATATTCAGTTCTTTGTTCACATCTGGGAAGAACACAGACTCCTGGTGAGCAGCCAGCCAATGGCCCTGAACTCCCTGCAACAAGAACACTAATCTTTGGGGATTTAGAGCATGTCATTCTTCACCACTGAAACTGGATTTGCATGTGTCTGCCAAAGTCTGGAAGGTTTTTGGAGGTAATCACAATAAGCTCACTTGAAAAGCATTTCACTCTGAAAATGCATTTGCTTGAAAACTGGCATGGTTGAATTCTGCCTTATGCAAACCTGGTAGTGATGAAAACTTGATGGTGTAGTGATCAGTCTGAGATTCTGGGAGTTGTATAAATTTACCATAGCAATCTTTTGAAAGATTGATTTCAAAACCTCATTGAACACTGTACAGTCTCTCAACCTCAAACCTCTATCTTGTTTGCAACATCATCTGTGATGGATTATCACTAATCAAGTTATTTGGGTAGTATAAATTATCTTACAGGTATGAAAGTCAGAAGTCCAAAGGCAGATGTCACTGGACTAAAATGAAGTGACGGTAGAGCTCGTCCTGGAGCCTCACTTCTTGAAGGGCAGATAAGAGTGTCTCTTTCCTGTGTTTCCCAGTTTATAGGGATCTCCTGAATTATTGAGCACCCCTCTTCTCCCTGCAAATACAACTGTCATCTGACTCTCACCTCTGCTTCCAGGGCCATGTTCTGTCTTGACTCTGTGTCCTGCCACTTCCTGTCATTCAAAAAGATGCTACTAGAACAATTCAGTACATTCTTTCCATATCAAGAGGCTTAACTTAGTTTACTTAATGTGCACTAGGGTGAAAAAGATAAATGTCACATGTTGTTGTTTTCATTTTCTCATATAAGGGAGCTAGACTTTTTTCTCAATGGAGTGAAACTAGGTATATGGTTCAGATAATAATGGTACTTATTGCACTAGCGTGAGGATCTGAGTTTGTATCCCAGCACCCACATAACAATCCAGGCATGGCCATTCACATATCTGTAAGCACAGTGCTACAGGAGAAAGAGACAAGAGGATTACTGTGGCTTGCTGGCCCTCATCATAACTCCATGATGAGTATGAGACTTTGTCTCAAAAGAGTAAGACATCTTCAGAGAGTGGGCATCTTGACTGTCTCCTCTAGTATTTACACACACAAGCAGGGTGTGTGCTAGTGTACACCCAAGCAATTTAAACCATATACACATATACTACATTTATACACATATATAGTCATACACTCACATACATACACAGAGACATACATAAGTAAAAGGATGAATATTTGCAAATAAAAGAACCATTGAGATGGGGAGCAAGACAGAATAATATGAATATAACCAAAGTAATGTATGTGTGTGTAAATAAATATATATGGAAATTTATATTTTTCAATATATATGAAAAGTATAAATACATATATGAAAACGTATAATAAATATATTTCTCTGTATAATCAACATACAAAATCCTATTATTGGCAAAATATGCTATGCCTTGAGATACCTATTTCTTAATTGTTCCTGACCTATGGTAGATACCTAAAATATATATGTTGAAATCCTAACCCCATAGAGATAGTATTTAGAGTTGAAACATTTGGAAGATGATTAGTTAATAAAGGTTAGGCCTTTGTGAAAAAGACAAGTGACTTTACAAAATTAACCTGATGAACCCCTTCCACCATGTAAACACACCACAAGCAACAATCTGCAAACCAGTAATTGAACCCCGACTAGTCAGGAAACCCACGTTGGCTTTATCATGGACTCCTTGCTGGCACATCGCTATAAAGATTACATCCCAGTTATTTCATTTGATAGAATTTTGCTATGGCAGCTCAAATATAAGACAGCTTAGGCAATAGCAGTGTCTATTTTCTTATAGTCATACAAGAAAAACATGTGAAGTAGGCCCGGAGGCGGCAGGCAGAGGCAGACAGGCATGGCAGTGGCAGGCAGAGACAGGTAGGCCCAGTGGAGGCCTACAGAGGCAGGCAGGTGGGCGGCCAAAACACAGGTGCAATAAAGACAAGAAACTGAGCTATTACCAGCTGAAGAGTTAGTGAAAACAAGCTCTTAATCAAGAGCTTGGAACAGGGACGCCTTTAATCCCAACACCCGGGGAAGAAGCTATCTCCGTGGGACTGAACCAGAATGAATCTGAACACTCTGTCTGAGGCCAACCCAGGGCCCAGCTGCTGACCCTGAGAAACCCAACAACTTGGAGGTGTTGGTGAGACTACCCTGCTCAGCCGAAATCCATCCGGGAGAGGATTCAGATCCCTACAGTTTGAAGTCTGAGGAAACAAGATCAGCTGAAGAGTTGACGAATGAGCAAAATGTGACCTGAGAACACAGAAGAAGGCGCCGCACAGCCACCGAACCAGACCACCAGAATCATAAGTATATACTTCACCGACTGAGATCAGCTGCTCCCAGAGAAACAGCCCAACAGTACCAATTTAACCAAGAACTCCTAGTGAACCAAGACCAAAAATTAGAACAAGAGAGGCACTCTCAGACACAGACACCACCTGCACTGAGCAGAGGAAGAGATGAGTAGATGCCAGTGCCAAAATACAGGCAACAACATAAAGACCTATATGGCAACATCAGAAACTAGTGATTCTACACCTGCAAGACCTGAACATACCAAGACAGAAGAAACAGAAGAAATCACTCTTAAAAAATGACTTTAAGAAGATGGTAGAGGCCCTTAAAGAGGAAATGAAAATCTCCATTAAAGAGGAAATAAAAAATTCCCTTAAAGAGAAAATGAAAAACTCCATTAAAGAGGAAATAAAAAATTCCCTTAAAGAGGAAATGAAAAACTCCATTAAAGAGGAAATAAAAAATTCTCTTAAAGAGGAAATGAAAAACTCCATTAAGGAGGAAATGAAAAACTCCCTTAGAGAGGAAATGAAAAATTCCCTTAAAGAAATGGAAGAAAAAAACAAACAAAAAATTGGAAGAAATCAAAGAAAGCCAAGAAAAAATAATTAAACAGATGAAAGAAACAATCCAAGATCTGAAAAATGAAATTGAGACAACAAAGAAAACACAAGCTGAGGGAATGCTGGAAATCCTGACTAAACAAACAGAAACTATAGAAACAAGCATAACCAACCGAATACAAGAGATGGAACAGAGAATCTCTGACACTGAAGACACAATAGAGAAAATAGATTCGTCAGTCAAAGAAAACACTAAAGACAAAAAAGTCATAACACAAAACGTCCAAGAAATCTGGAACACCATGAAAAGGCCAAACCTAAGAATAATAGGGATTGAAGAAGAAGAATACCAACTCAAAGGCACAGAAAATATATTCAACAAAATCATAGAAGAAAACTTTCCTAACCTAAAGAAAGAAATACCTATGAAGATACAAGAAGCTTACAGAACACCAAAAAGGCTGGATCCAAAAAAAGTCCCCTCACCACATAATAATCAAAACACTAAACATACTGAACAAAGAAAAAATATTAAGAGCTGCAAAGGAAAAAGATCAAGTAACATATAAAGGCAAACCCATCAGAATAACACCAGACTTCTCAATAGAGACTATGAAAGCTAGAAGGTCCTGGACAAATGTTACGCAGACACTAAGAGACCACGGATGCCAACCCAGACTATTATACCAAGCAAAACTCTCAATCACCATAGGCGGGATAAACAAAATATTCCATGATAAAACCAGATTTAATCAATACCTATCCACAAACCCAGCCCTACATAGAGCACTAGGAGGAAAAATCCAACGCAAAGAAGCTAAACACACCCATGAAAACTCAGACAATAGATAAACCCACACCAATAAACACCAAAGAAGGACAATATAACATGACCACAAAAAATAACAGGAAATAACAATCACTGGTCATTAATATCCATCAATATCAATGGTCTCAACTCACCTATAAAAAGACACAGACTAACAGAATGGATAAGAAAACAGGATCCATCCATCTGCTGCATACAAGAAACACACCTTAACTTCAAAGACAGACACTACCTCAGAGTAAAGGGCTGGGAAAAGACTTTCCAATCAAATGGACCTAAGAAACAAGGTGGTGTAGCTATCCTAATATTTAATAAAATAGACTTCAAACTAAAATCAATCAAAAGAGATCAGGATGGACATAACATATTCATCACAGGAAAAATCCACCAAGATGAAGTCTCTATTTTAAACATTTATGCCCCAAATACAAAAGCACCCACATTCATAAAAGAAACACTACTAAAGCTTAAAACGCACATCAAACTCCACACATTAGTGGTGGGAGATTTCAACACACCACTCTCACCAAAAGACAGCTCTACCAGACTGAAACTTAACAAAGAAATAAAGGACCTAACAGATGTTATGACTCATATGGACTTAATAGATATCTACAGAACATTCCATCCTAACACAAAAGAATATACCTTCTTCTCAGCACCCCATGGAACCTTCTCAAAAATTGACCACATGCTTGGCCACAAAACAAATCTCAACAGATACAAAAAAATTGGAATAACCTCCTGTATCTTATCGGACCACCATGCCTTAAAGTTAGACTTCAACAACAACAAAAATTATAGAAAGCCTACAAACTCATGGAAACTGAATAATGCTCACCTGAAACATCAATGGCTCAAGGAAGAAATAAAGAAAGAAATTAAAGATTTCCTAGAATTCAATGAAAATGAA
This sequence comes from Peromyscus aztecus, assembly GCA_902168405.1. NCBI lineage: Eukaryota > Metazoa > Chordata > Mammalia > Rodentia > Cricetidae > Peromyscus > Peromyscus aztecus. Next base: position 28,993 of record CABHPQ010129807.1, on the reverse strand, counting down.
TTCTAGTACATACCCAAACTTATGGGACACTATGAAAACAGTGCTAAGAGGAAAATTCATAGCTGTAAATACACACATAAAGAAGATGGAGCAATCCCATATCAATGAATTAACAGCACAACTGAAAGCTCAAGAACAAAAAGAAACAAACTCACCTAGGAGAAATAGACGCCAGGAAATAATCAAATTGAGGGCTGAAATCAACGAAATAGAAAACAAGAGAAAAATACAAAAAATCAATGAAACCAAGAGTTGGTTCTTTGAAAAAAATTAACAAGATAGACAAACCCCTAGCCAAACTAACCAAAAGGCAAAGAGAGAGCACCCAAATGAACAAAATCAGAAATGAAAAGGGAGACATAACAACAGACAACGAGGAAATCCAGAGAATCATCAGATCATACTTCAAAAACCTGTACTCCACAAAAATGGAAAAACCAGGAAGAAATGGACAATTTTCTGGATAAATAAAACATACCAAAATTAAATCAAGACCAGATAAACCATTTAAATAGACCAATAACCCCTAAAGAAATAGAAACAGTCATCAAAAGTCTCCCAACCAAAAAAAGCCCAGGACCAGATGGTTTCAGTGCGGAATTCTACCAGACTTTCAAAGAAGAACTAATACCAATACTCTTGAAATTGTTCCACACAATTGAAACAGAAAGAACACTACCAGACTCTTTTTTATGACTCTACAATTACCCTGATACCCAAACCACACAAAGATGCAACAAGGAAAGAGAACTACAGACCAATCTCCCTCATGAACATTGATGCAAAAATACTCAACAAAATATTGGCAAACAGAATCCAAGAATACATAAAAAAAAAAAATTATCCATCACGACCAAGTAGGATTCATCCCAGGGATGCAAGGATGGTTCAACATATGAAAATCTGTCAATGTAATACACCATATAAACAAACTGAAAGAAAAAAACCACATGATCATCTCATTAGATGCTGAAAAAGCCTTTGACAAAATCCAACACCCCTTCATGATAAAGGTCTTAGAAAGATCAGGAATACAAGGAACATTCCTAAACATAATAAAGGCAATTTATAGCAAGCCAACAGCAAACATCAAATTAAATGGAGAGACACTCAAAGCGATACCACTAAATTCAGGAACAAGACAAGGCTGTCCCCTCTCCCCATA
>CABHPQ010129807.1:11637-27728 GCA_902168405.1 Peromyscus aztecus | reverse complement strand
TAAGTGACCCCAAAAACTCTACCAGGGAACTCCTACAGCTGATAAACCCCTTCAGTAAAGTGGAAGGATACAAGATCAACTCAAAAAAATCAGTAGCCATCCTATACACAAATGATAAAAGGGCTGAGAAAGAAGTCAGAGAAACATCACTCTTTACAATAGCCACAAATAATATAAAATACCTTGGGATAACACTAACTAAACAAGTGAAGGACCTTTTTGATAAGAACTTTAAATCTCTAAAGAAAGAAATTGAAGAAGATATCAGAAAATGGAAGGATATCCCATGCTCATGGATAGGTAGGATTAACATAGTAAAAAATGGCAATCTTACCAAAAGCAATCTACAGATTCAATGCAATCCCCATCAAAATCACAACACAATTCTTCACAGACTTGGAAAGAAAAATACTCAACTTCATATGGAAAAACAAAAGATCCAGGATAGCTAAAGGAATTCTATATGATAAAGCAACCTTTGGAGGCATCACCATCCCTGACCTCAAACTCTACTATAGAGCTATAGTAATAAAAACAGCTTGGTACTGGTATAAAAACCAACATACGGACCAAGGGAATCGAATTGAAGACCCTGACATTAATCCATGCACATATGAACATCTGGTTTTTGACAAAGAAGCCAAAACTATACAATGGAAAAAAGAAAGTATCTTCAACAAATGGTGCTGGCATAACTGGATGTCAATATGTAAAAGATTACAAATAGATTCATATCTGTCACCATGCACAAAACTCAAGTCCAAGTGGATCAAAGACCTCAACATAAATCCAGTTACACTAAACTTAATAGAAGAGAAAGTAGGAAGTACTCTTGAACACATTGGCACCGGAGACCATTTCCTAAATATAACACCAACAGTACAGACCCTGAGCACAACAATTAATAAATGGGACCTCTCGAAATTGAGAAGCTTTTGCAAGGCAAAAGACACAGTCAATAAGACAAAAAGACAGCCAACAGAATGGGAAAAGATCTTCACCAACCCCACATCTAACAGAGGATTGATCTCCACAGTATATAAAGAACTCAAGAAACTAGACATCAAAATGCTAAACAATCCAATTAAAAAATGGGCTAAGCCGGGCGGTGGTGGCACACGCCTTTAATCCCAGCACTCTGGAGGCAGAGCCAGGCGGATCTCTGTGAGTTCGAGGCCAGCCTGGTCTACCAAGTGAGTTCCAGGAAAGGCACAAAGCTACACAGAGAAACCCTGTCTCAAAAAAACCAAAAAAAAAAAAAATGGGCTAAAGAGCTAAATAGAGAATTCACAAAACAAGAATCACAAATGGCTGAATGACATTTAAAGACTCAACATCCTTAATCATCAGAGAAATGCAAATCAAAACGACTCTGAGATACCACCTTACACCTGTCAGAATGACTACGATCAAAAACACTAATGACAGTCAATGTTGGAGAGGATGTGGAGCAAAGGGAACACTCCACTGTTGGTGGGAATGCAAGCTTTTATAACCACTGTGGAAATCAGTATGGCGGTTTCTCAGAAAATTAGGAATTTAACTACCTCAAGACCCAGCCATAACCACTCTTGGGCATATACCCAAGGAATCCTGATTCCTACCATAAAGATACATGCTCAACTATGTTCATAGCAGCACTATTTGTAATAGCCAGAACCTGGAAACAACCTAGATGCCCATCAACTGAAGAATGGATGAAGAAAATGTGGTACATATACACAATGGAGTACTATTCAGCAGAGAAAAACAACGAAAGCATGAAATTTGCAGGCAAATGGATGGAACTAGAAAATATCATCCTGAGTGAGGTAACCCAAACCCAGAAAGACAATCATGGTATGTACTCACTCATAAGTGGATTCTAGATATAAAATAAAGAACAATCAGACTACAACCCACAGAACCATGGAGGCTATATATATAGCATGGAGGTCCCTAGGACGACTGTGGCTTATAATAAATTTCAGTTTTACTCAATCACTGAGCAAGCCTCAATGAAACATCTTACTATTAAGATAAGAATACATACTCTATCAAGCTGATAATAGAAAAATAAATTAATTAATTAATTTTAAACAATAAAAAATAAAAAGAAAAGAAAAATTTTAAATATTAAACAAACAAACAAACATTTTACTAAAGCAAAAAAAGACAGAACTAGGGACTCATCATTTCTCTCCACATTCTATTCTTTCCCTTGTTTTATATATTTTAAATTTTTTATCGGTGGATTCTGCTGGAATATCCGATGCAGATAAACACTGGAGAGCTCCTGTTGCAAATCACTCTCTGGAGCGATGGAAGGATCTTTCTACTAGCACGTGGAGGAGACCCGATCTAGTGTTGGTGTGGCCCCAGGGTTCTGTTTATGTCTTTCCTCAGGACAATGAGGTTCCCCTTTGGATTCCTTAGCACTGAATGCACCCTGTGGCTGCTGCTGAAGCCCAACATGACAGAGATCTAATGGATCTTCATGAAAAAATCTACCCTTCTGATGCCAATGGAGATTGAGAGCCCAATATCGCCAGCTTTGGCAAGCATTAATGTAAGCATAGGAACTGTAACCATGAGATTGAATTCTCCAGAAGAGCTGCCAGCTAAAGTTGTGCTGGGATCAAGAAAAGTGGGCCTTGGCAGTACATGTTACTGGAGTTGTATCCATGCCAGTGGATGTCCACACAATCCAGAAGAGAATTTGACATTGCTGCTGCCGCTGTTGCTGTTATAGCAATGGCGCCCACTACTGCTACTCTTTCTAGGATTTCCATTTCATAATTGCTTACTACAGCTAGCACATTGGAGACCCTGGCAACAAAAGTAGCTACCACAGTTAGTTAATCTTTCATTCTATTGGGCATGATAAATTTAATTCAGTAGTTATGTGCATCTCGATTGGCTTTGAAAATTATAAATTTATAAACTCAAGTTCCAGTTGCTTTTGGGATACTATCTTACAAGGACACCAGCGTACAGTATGGCTCGTTAAGGAAGGGAATGGCTCAGTTGCCTTTAGCCTACTGGCTATGGGTGAGATAGGAGCTCTGTTGGTCTTTTCTGTATCGAACACACAGATTGCAAACCCAGTGCCACTTTGAGATCTTTGGCAGCAATTAACTATGCAGCTCACACATGATTGAGCCTGTATGAAAATAAGTATTCAGAGACAGGTAATGCCTGGGGGAACATACCAACCTAAGACAGAGCACCTGTGTGGCCTGGGCAGGCGTCTCCATGACAGGTAAGGTGACCTGCTGACGACCCATGCAACCCAAGTCAGAAGCTAATTTTTTTTTTAATAAAAGGGGGACCTGTAGGGCCCTGGCCCCCATTTTGGGTAACTGCTGCCCTGCTTGCAGACCTTGACCTTGATATCCTCCCTATACTAATTCCCTGCCAGGTTCCACCCTCCTGAATGCTTAAGAGAAGTTCCTTGTCTGAGTATCCTCAATAATGGGTGTTAACAGATTAGAAGCAAGATTGTAAAACATCAGTAGCAAACTTCTGCCCTCTGGGGTCCTCCCATTGTGCTGTAAGCCTATATTTAAGACCTCCTCCCCCCTTCAATAAATGACATTTGGCATTTAAAATTAATATATATATATATATATAATTGAATGAATACTAAGAATGTAATCTATGAATACCACAAATGTGATTAATATCATGAGTGTAATTAATGAATATCATGACTGTAATTTAAAAAATAAATAATTTAAAAAAAAAAGAAAAACATGTTTTCCTCTTGAATTGCTTTGTAAGAACCTTAAAAATTTTAAGGTGATTTAGGAAAAGATTGTACATGTGTGCCAGGTCAAGGAAGAGGAATCACAGAGGAGAAGCATAAGGGCAAGACTGTAGATGTAGCTCTATTGGTAGAGTGCTTCTCTCGCTTGCTCAAAGCCCTGAAATTGATACTTCAACACCACATGATCTGGGTAGAAATGGTAATACAATGGCTGTAATCCCAGAAATAGGAGGACAAATGTTCAAAGACTATACAGTCAGGGTAAGGCGAGCCTAAGCTATATGAGGCCCTGTTTCACAAAAAATTAATAACCTGGTATATAGAAATAGCACAGAAATTAAGAAAACTTGCTGCTGCAGAAGACCAAGTCTCAGTTCCTGGTATCCACATGGTTGCTTACAGCCATCTGTAATTCCTGTACCAGAGGGCCTGACACCCTCTTCTGGTCTCTGCAAGGACCAGATCCACACATGGTGCACAGGTGCATACATGAAAATACGCACAAAATTAAAATAAATAAATCTTATAAATAATTAAATAAATAAATGATCAACAAAATTCCATAAGTATAATGGCTCCCAAGCTGAGGAGAATGGTCCCCTATGTATCTTGATATGTTTCTCTAGGCTTTTGTGTCTGAATTGCCCAGTTCTTGAGACACTTATCAACCAAGCTGCCTTGGAAAAGTACCCTTAAATTCTAACCTTCATGAATACCCCATTAGAATTCCACTGACCATCTACCTCCATGGCTCTTTAACTGTGTTATACTTTCAAGGAAGCTTGAAGTACTTCACAGTTCCAGGATTAGATTATGTTACATTCCTTCTGATTCTATCATATCTTAAGAAAGCTGGGATCATAGCCATGGCTGTGATAAAATGTGCTGCATGGAAATTAATGTAGACAGGAAAGAGGGTGGCAGTGTCCAAACTAATTCTAGTATGTGAGAAGTTATTAAGTCTCCAAGAGATTCATGCACCTCATTACTAAGTAACTGTGGGCATTCATACCAAACAGAAGTCCTTTCTTCCCAGATTAGATACATTTTTTAAAATGATGGAACTTTTTTCTCACTATGTTAACACATAATCATTCACCTGTTTCAACTTAACCATTTTATGAATGGAACCTTTATTCCTATAGGTTGGAGAGCAGTGAAAATGTGACTGAGACAATACAGGAAACCAGAACCAAGAAACCTTAAGAATCTTAGATTATAAGTTTCTATTTAGGTAATGCTTACACTTAATTTTCTGGTGTATTTACCAAATCCATTCCTCAGAAGGTCACACTGTCACCCACCCATTATGTAAGAAAAAACACATTATAAAAGTATGTTAGATAAATCTCTGTCCTGCTTTTCAAAAACCCCATCTCTTTCCCATAGCCCCTTAAAATCAGGCACATGATTTTCTTTGCTTTGCTACTGTCTATGGTAATATTTTATTTGTACTGAAATGTGATTTTATTTGTATGTTAATAAATAAAGTTGCCTGGGGGTCAGAGCTATAGCAAGCCATAGCAGAAGCTGGGTGGTGGTAGCATGCTGTGGGATGTTCTGTATGACAAATGTGTTGCTAATAAAACACTGATTGGCCTGTGGCTAGGCAGGAAGTATAGGCGGGACTAACAGAGAGAATTAAAAGAACAGGAAGGCAGAGGGAGACTCTGCCAGTTGCCAGCCAGGACAAGCAGCATGTAAAGATGCCGGTAAGCCACAAGCCATGTGGCAAGGTATAGATTTATAGAAATGGATTAATTTAAGCTATAAGAACAGTTATCAAGAAACCTGCCATGGCCATACAGTTTGTAAGCAATATAAGCCTCTGTGTTTACTTGGTTGGGTCTGTGCAGCTGTGGGACTGGCAGGTGAGAGAGATTAGTCCTGACTGTGGACCAGGCAGGAAAACTCTAGCCACAAATGGTGCCAGAACGTGGGGAGGAATTTCCACTTAAAACCTGAGAAAGTGTAAAAAGAACATTCTAAAACAGCTTCCTAGTTGTCTTTCTCAAGTTAGCCACAGCCTGCGGGCTTGAGCTACTGTATGGCGGGTTCCTGGCATGCATGTGTGACCTGCAGTATGGAGGGAATGAGGCCTCTGCAAGTGGCACATTAAGCTGCATGGTGGATTTAGCCTTTGCTAGTACAAAACAAAAAAAAGAGGTTTTTGGGCTAAACGCTGCTTTGATAGAAGCATAGACCTACAAAGGCTTCCAAAGCTGATGGTAAATGTATCACCGCCATGTTGGGAAGCTGAGGTGGGCGGAGCCAGCAGCCACAGCACCTTTTCAGTCTTAGAATACTGCAGTTTAAAGTAACAGGTTCACAATAAGACAGATTCAGATGGAACAAGACTTTAAATGCTTTAAAATGTGTGTAAAAATGTACGTAGGCTTCAAAGAGAGAGAAAAAGAAATACATACAGTTATATAAAGAAATAGATAGTTTTGAAAAATAAAGTCTTTAAAGAGACAGTAAAGGTAGTATAAAATATAAGCCACGTAAAGATGGATATCACACAGAGAATCTGCATTGTCTTGTCTTTGGGATTCTTAACTGCAGAGAGATATTTGATTGTAAAGGAAGCTGAATTAAACCAATATGTATATTTTAAAGATACCTTGACTTCAAAATTTGGGTGTAAAGATATGTTGCTTTGGAAAGGAAGCTCTGATTTTGTTCCCACAGAAATCCTTAATTTGGATTTGTTCCAAATTAAGGTACATCAGGTTTGACCAGCCAAGACCCCCTGAAAGGTCTCTGATGACACCAAGGCTCAGATGATCCAACATCCAGAACCGTTTCAAGGCAACTGGCTCAGACAATACAGCCTCATGGACTACTCCATAATCCCAAAATTTTCTTTGTGTCCCCATAAGATACAGCGCCCCCCTCCAGCAGGAAGTAGTAAGAGAAGCTACGCCCAAATTCCCAAATTATATGTAATTTACTTTAAGGTTAAAACCTTCCTTTTTGAAAAAAAAAAGGGGGGGAAGTGCTGTGGGATGTTCTGTATGACAAATGTGTTGCTAATAAAACACTGATTGGCCAGTGGCTAGGCAGGAAGTATAGGCGGGACTAACAGAGAGAATTAAAAGAACAGGAAGGCAGAGGGAGACTCTGCCAGCTGCCAGCCAGGACAAGCAGCATGTAAAGATGCCGGTAAGCCACGAGCCATGTGGCAAAGTATAGATTTATAGAAATGGATTAATTTAAGATATAAGGACAGTTAGCAAGAAGCCTGCCACAGCCATACAGTTTGTAAGCAATATAAGCCTCTGTGTTTACTTGGTTGGGTCTGAGCGGCTGTGGGACTGGCAGGTAAGAGAGATTAGTCCTGACTGTGGACCAGGCAGGAAAACTCTAGCCACAGTAGCACATACCTTTAATCCCGATCACATGACAGGCAGATCTCTGTGTGTTCAAGGATACAGCCAGCATGGAGACACATGCCTTTAATCTCAATACCAACCATAGAGACCTAGAGGTTTGTATAGACAGGTAGTGACGAGGAGGTCATGTGGTTGGGTTTACAACCAATAAGAAGGCAGAACAGAAAGTCAATAAAAGGACAGACACACAGGAAGTAGGCCTCTTTCTGAGGGGAAGGACGGCAGCAGCAGGAAGGGTAAGAAGGTGGTTTTAAGTCTCAGCTCTTAGCTACTGCTCTGACCTCTTGGGCTTTTAACTCTGTATTTGGCTCTATGTTTCTTATTTAATAAGACTGTTACATCTACAACTGTCTTCAGAAATAATCACAACTTTTAGGATATATATATACTTAAAATTTTCATAAATGTGTAGCTAGAGTTTTCCTGCCTGGCCCACAATCAAGACAAAGCTCTGTCACCTGCCAGTCCCACAGCCGCTCAGACCCAACCAAGTAAACACAGAGACTTATATTGCTTACAAACTGTATGGCCGTGGCAGGCTTCTTGCTAACTGTCCTTATATCTTAAATTAATCCATTTCTATAAATCTATACCTTGCCACATGGCTCGTGGCTTACCAGCATCTTCACATGCTGCTTGTCATGGCGGCAGCTGGCAGTCTCTCCCACTCAGCTTCCTGTTCTTTCAATTCTCCTCTCTTGTTAGTCCTGCCTATATTTCCTGCCTGGCCACTAGCCAATCAGTGTTTTATTTATTGACCAATCAGAGCATTTGACATACAGACCATCCCACAGCACTTCCCCTTTTCTTTTTTTTCTTTTCTTTCTTTCTTTTTTTTTTTTTTTAAAGGAAGGTTTTAACTTTTACACGTCTCTAAAGCCAGCTTGGTATATTTGGGAATTTGGGCACAGCTTCTCTTACTACTTCCTGCTGGAGGGGGGTGCTGTATCTTATGGGGACACAAAGAAAATTTTAGGATTATGGAGTAGTCCATGAGGCTGTATTGTCTGAGCCAGTTGTCTTTAAACTGTTCTGGATGTTGGATCATCTGGGCCATGGTGTCATTGGAGACCTTTTAGGGGGTCCTGGCTGGTCAAACCTGATTTATCTTAATCTGGAACAAATCTATAGCCTCTGGCTTTCTGTGGAAACAAAATCAGAGCCTCCTTTCCAAAGCAACATATCCTTACATCCAAGTTTTGAAGTCAAGGTACCTTTAAATTACACATTTTGGCATAACTCAACAGCTTTTGTAATCAAATTTTTTTTAATTATGAATATCAAAGAGAACATAATCCAGATTCTCTGTGTGGTAGCCATCTTTATGTGGATTGTTTTTTTTTATATTATCTTGAGCCTATTGCTTTAAACTGTAGCATTTTAAGACTGAAACTGCACTGTGGCTGCTGGCTCTGCCCACTTTAGCTTCCCAACATAGCGGTGGTACGTTTTCTGCCAGCTCTGGGAGCCATCCACTCTCAGAAATAGTGGGTCTATGCTTCTATCAAAGCAGCGTGTAGCACAGAAACCTCTTTTTTTGTTTTGTACTAGCAAAGGCTAAATCCACCATGCAGCTTAATGTGCCACTTGCAGAGGCCTCATTCCCACCATACTGCAGGTGGAGAGCGCACGCCAGGAAACTGCCATAGTAGATAGTAGCTCAAACATGCAGGCTGCCACTAACTTGAAAGAGACAACTAGGAACTGTTTTTAGCTCCGTTTTAGAATCTTTTTACTCAGGTTTTAGGTGGAAACTCTTGCCCCACGTTGGGCGCCATTTGTAGCTAGTTTTCCTGCCTGGCCCACAATCAAGACAAAGCTCTGTCACCCGCCAGTCCTACAGCCACTCAGACCCAACCAAGTAAACACAGAGACTTATATTGCTTACAAACTGTATGGCCACGGCAGGCTTATTTCTAACTGTTCTTATATCTTAAATTAATCCATTTCTATAAATCTATACCTTGCCATGTGGCTCGTGGCTTACCGGCATCTTCACATGCTGCTTGCCATGGTGGCGGCTGGCAGTGTCTCTCCCACTCAGTTTCCTGTTCTCTCAATTCTCCTCTCTGTTAGTCCTGCCTACACTTCCTGCCTGGCCACTGGCCAATCAGTGTTTTATTTATTGACCAATCAGAACATTTGACCATCCCACAACATAAATGTCTATTAAGTAGATGTGTTTTACAAATGTATGATAGATTCATATATGATGGAATGGTAAGATACATGATATATAATAGGTTTATGAAAGGGCAGTTGGTCATACGATAAATGAGGCCAATTTTGATTATCTGACATATACAAGCTAGGATCAGGATAATGTTATAATTTCAACTGAGTCCCAAATCTTGAGAAACATGGTAGCTAATGATATAAATCCCAGTCTTCTAGCAGAAGATTCATATCCTAATACAACCTATAAGGCAATAAGAAAAATGAATGAATTTTTTCTCCTTCTGTATCTTTGTTCTATTCAGACTTTCAACAGATTGGACAATGTCCACCCACATTAGGGAGAACAATCTAATTTACTGACTCAATTTAAATCTCATCTAGAAACATCATCACAGACTCACTCAAGAATAACATTTAATCCAAGCACCCTATAGCATAGTCAATTTCACATAAATTTAAGCATCACAACTTCCAGTCATTTGATTTCTCTTCCTCTTTGGGAATTCCTCAACATAAGAAAACATATTTGCCGGAGATCAGATTCCTGATGCAGAAGTAGTAGGCTCCTTATTTTCTTCTTTGCTGAAATATGAGTTGTGCACAGACAAAATGATGCACTGTGACCAGGATAAGGAATCCAGAGAAAGAAAAAAAAATAAAAGCTAGAGATTATATGGTAACAAGAAGCCAGGACATCATTATTCAGTCTCAGAACTCAGGTAATGGTAGACTGTGCACAACTCTCTCCCTTCCTAGGTTGCAGCTGGTGGGACCGTCCCAGCTCCTCTGACCTTGCCACTCTTCAATATTAGCTACCTTTCTTCCTGCTGACATTTTTATCATCATCGTTATTGTTAATGATGATGATGTAAACATATGCTTTCCTATTTACATCAGCGACAGTGCATTTCTATCTGAAGTAAGCATGGCTCTCCAGAAGCAACGTGATGTAGCATGAATCTTAAAAAGTCTTATTAAGGGCCCAGGTATTGGGGTGAATGCAGGAAGATCAGAGAAGTAGAACAACACAGCCACCTCACCTTGCCAATTCCTCAGCTGATCCTGTTTCCTCAGATTGGAAGACTCTGAGTCTTCATCCAAAATGAATCTCAGCTGAACTGCTGCTCAAAAGCCTAAAATCTTAACCAGGCTAGTTCCTGGTCCTCACACCTTATATATACCTTTCTGCTTCCTGCCATCACTTCCTGAAATTAAAGGCGTGAGTCACCATGTCTGGCTAATTCCAGTGTAGCTTTGAACTCACAGAGATCTAGACGGATCTCTGCCTCTGGAATGCTAGGATTAAAGTCATGTGCTATCACTGCCTAACCTCTATGTTTAATATTATGGCTGTTCTGTTCTCTGACCCCCAGATAAGTTTATTGGGGTGCACAATATATCAACCACAATGTGATTTCTACCAAAGTTTCATAAGCTATTCTACATGCTAAAGTCACATGAAAAACCTCATAAATACTAGTTAGGTGAATCACCTGTACGCACCAGAGCAGTTTGAATAAAGCAAACTTCTAAATTCTCTTCCTTAAACTATAGTTTATAAGGAAAGTAAAGAGTAAGACTAGAGACAATACAATCTGCCTTGGAACACCTTTTACTTTCAAGATGAGGAAGTTGGAGACATAGTTTGGCTTCATCAGGAGTGGCCAGGCAGTACCTGTGGCTGCCATGTCTGCTTAGTTCATCAAATGAGACCTAAATCACTGACATTTTGTGGATAAAGCAGAGACAACCTTACATATATCAACACGAAATGTGCCACTATAACATATGAAATTGACATTTCATGTCCATTTTAGATAAAGCTAAGGCAGCGTTCCCCTTTCTGACAGATAGGTGCCATGGTTAGGGAATTTATCTAGATTATATCTGAACTAGAGTATGATCTATACAATGATTTTGGTACAGTGACATCACACACCAAAAATAGTTTTCTTCTCCTAGTTCTAATTTGTTGTGCCACATCTGTCCTATGTAAGAAATTTCTCCCTTTGGCATTTCCACAATCATTACAAAGCTGATCAACAGGCTTTTCAAACTAATACACCATGGAATTTTCCCTTTACTCATTTCATTTCAGATAAGAACAGACTACAATAATCACTTCCTACAGAGCCCGGACTAAAAAGGAACAGTCTATTGAATTGATATAAAATTCTATACAGTATGTTCCCTCCGTTTACATACTTAAAATACTCAAGAAATTTTTTGTTTGTATTTGTTCTTCTGTGTGTGTACGTGTAGTCAAGTGTTCGTGCACACATGTGGATGTCGATGTAGGTACCAGGCACTGATGTAGGTTTGTTCTTCAATCTCTTTCCATTTTATTTTTGAGACAAGTTCTCTCACTGAACTAATTTGACTAAAATAGCTGACCAGATGGCTCAAAGGATCTTCTTGTCTCCACCTCCCCAGCACCAGGGATAGAGCTGCTGCTGTAGTGTCCGGTTTATTACATAGGTGCTGGGGATGTGGATTTAGGTCCTCTTGCTGCACTGCAAGTGCCTTGATTGACCCTTCTCCCCAGACCTCTTCTTCTTTGATCTAATCAAATAAAAGTCACATAATTTTTTAAAAAGTATTTCCTCAACTTTTACAATATCACTTCTTAATTGTAACAATTCCCAAAATAATTTAAAATGTCACAAACAAAACACTTCAGAGAGACAGCCTGTGTAATTCTGTAAAGCGCTTTCAAACGCAAATACTCAAGAACATACAAACATTTATTACCAATATTGCAAACTGGTCACTAAAAAATTAAATAACAGATAATACAGAAGCACTAATAAACTACTTATTAGTTGGCTACAATAGTCACTCTCACATTTTAGTGTTTTTGTTTCCATAGTTAAAAAAATAAAACATGATACAAACTCTCATGTGATCAAAAAGAAACTGAATGTTTTACATAATAATTCTACTGCTTCTTTGGCTTCTGGTTCAGGTTCTCCCAGAAGTGTAAATGAGAACATGACTCTTGACTATATTCTTCTTTGGCATGACCATATTATCAATCACTGTCTCCTGATAACATGATCAAGTTACGGCTGTGAAACAGAGAGTACATTCCTATAATCCTATAATCCTATAATCCCTAATACAACGGTAACAACAACAACATGAGTGTTGAAATTAGGTCTGCCCACACACCTTGGCCATCACCAACTACAGAAAAGCAACAATTCAAAAAATGTGTTCACTTCCAATATTTCTGTGGAGCTTCCTCCTGATAAAGCAGGTCCAAAGGCTACTTTTTTTTCCATAAAATCCTTTGTGGCTCACTTACATTATTTTTGTCTTGAGTTTTCAGTTTTCAAGGCTCACTACATGACATCTCCAGAATGAGGAACATATAAGGAACTCTTCCCCCACCTTTTATTGTAAAGTGATTTTGTTTTCTTACATGATGTATTCTGGTTACAGTTTCCCATCCCTCTACTTCTTTCAATTTCTCCTCACCTCCCCTCTCATATGAATCCACCCCCTTTATGTCTCTCATTAGAAAACAAACAGGATTCTAAGAGAATATAATAAATATAATATAATAAAGATAAGACAAAAAAACTAACATATCATAATAAGGCAAAACAGACAAACAGAAGGAAAAGTGCCCAAGATAATTCCAAGTCAGAGACCCACTTATGCACATACTCAGGAATTTCATAAAATCACTAAATTGGAATATATATATATACATATATAAATATATTCATACATATATACATACATATATAATGTTTACACACACATATATATTATACATTCCAGTATATATGTATATACATATATATGCAAGGTGTATATATATGTATATACATACACACACACACACATATATTTACACACAAACAATAAAACAACTTTAGGATAGAAGGATAAAAGAAAAAAATTATAAATAAAATAAACAATAAAAAATTTTAAGGTACTATTAAACAAACAAACTCCAAAATAAAACCTGACAAGACATTGTAAGACAAGGAAACTTATAAGATGTCACTGAGTTTGTTTTCTGTTGGTCATCTACTGCTGTACATACAACCTGCCCTTAAGAGTAGCTTGTTTTTCCAGTGAAACCCCCTTGGAGAGCACTAATTTTTATCTGCAAGTGGTTATCAATTGGAGATAGGTTCTGGGTTAGGGATGGGGGCATGCTTTTACTTTTCCTTTCAGCTCTAGGACCCCATCTGGTGCAGATCCATGAAGGTCCTGTGTATGCTGCCTCAGTTTCTGTCTCTTCATATGTGTGGTGACCCAGTTGATTTAGAGGGTCTTGTTTTCTTGATGTCCTTCATTCCTTGTGGCTCTTATAATTTTTTTCTGATTGCTCTTCCATGGAGTTTTCTGAAACCTGAGGGGAGTGATTTGATAGAGGTATCCAAGGTAGTAGGGCTGAGTATTCCAAGGTTTTTTGCTCTCTGAATAATGTCTGGCTGTGGGTCTGGGTATTAAGAACATATACTATTTTAATAATGACACTAAATTTGTTCTATTTTCTGAAACTATGTGATATATAATGCTAACATTTTAAATAATAATTCAGCAAAGCAGCATTCCAATAAGATGCCTCTTTCTGGGTTTCTAATATTCATATAACTATTAGCTGTGACTGGCCAAGGCTGTTCCTCCATCCAGTCCTCATCTATCATCTCTGCCTCATCCAATGTCTTTGCAGACTATCATCATTGCTTTTGTCTGGGCCTGTGTCTTAGTGACAGTTTCTATTGCTGCAATGGAACACCATGACCAAAAGGCAAGCTGGGGAGGAAAGGGTTTATTTGGTTTACACTTCAAACAGGGCAGGGTCCTGGAGGCAGGAGCTGATTCAGAGGCCATGGAGGAGTGCTGTTTACAGACTTGCTTCTCATGGCTTACTCAAGACCACCTTCTCATAGAACCCGGAACCACCTGCCCAGAGATGGCACTACTCACCATGGTTTGGGCATTCCTCCACTGATGACTAATTGAGAAACTGCCTTACAGCTCATCTCATGGAGGCATTTTCTCAACTGAAGCTCCTTGCTCTGAAGACTTTATAGCTTGTGTCAAGTTGACAGACAAAACTACCCAGTACAGCCTGCCTTACTCTTTTCAATGCTGGGACCCTTAATATTTTCATTTTAAGGATTTTGTTGCACATCATATGGTCAGGATTTCTGAACCTTGACACCTGTGACATTTTCGGGCACAAATATCTTTGTTATGGGGAGCAAGTAATCATTTAAGTTTTGTGTCAACTTGTCCAGGCCACAGGAGTTCCACATATTTGGTCAAATATTATTTTTTTCTCTACAAGTGTGTATTGGACAATATTAATATTTGAAACAGTAAACAAAGTAAAACAAACTGCCTTTCACATTTTGAGTGAGCCACATGCATTTAAGTCAAGACTGAAGATCAAAAAAGGCTATGTAAGAGGAAATTCCTGTCTGATGCTATGGGCTGGGGTGTGAAACATGGTCAAAGTCTCTGGAGGATCTTGAGTAATACAAGATACATTGTGAGATGTTAACAGCATCTATTTCTCCTAGATACTAGAAGTATCACCTTAGCTATGACAATCAAAAAATGCCTGCAACCATTTTCAAATATACTTCAAGATCAAAAGTACACCTGGGTGAGACCACCTGAACTAAAAGTTAACCAGAGAAACTATCAAGGCAAATTGGACATAAAACTGTCTCAGAAAATCTAACCCATTGTGGCAGTTCTCATACCACTGCTCAAAAGAACTAAATCGTCCCCCAGGGGAGTACTTCATATCCTTTTCTCAGTTTTTCAGTGTTTCAGCTTAAATCCTATCCTCCATCAAGATAAGAGACAGGGGATGAATTTTCATCTCCACGAAGGCTTATTTAATTCTTTGACAACTTTGTTCTGTGTCCAGGAAATCTGTTTCAAAAGTGGATCCTTATATATGACCCCAAGTAAGATTTCAGTTTCCCAAAATTTCCAGCAAGGTAGGAGAGGAACAGAGCCAAATACCTCCAGACAGAAAGCAAGTCATCTATCTGTCAGTTATGAATTTGCACACTGCCAAACTCCAGAATAGGAAAGTAATCATAAACTAAATCATTCATTGCTGTGGATATTGCTCTGTATGCTGTGAATGTGTTGCTCTGATTGGTTAATAAATAAAATGCTGATTGGCCAGTAGCCAGGCAGGAAGTATAGGCGGGACAAGCAGAGAAGAGAATTCTGGGAAGAGTCAGGAGTCACCAGCCAGACACAGAGGAAGCAAGATGTGGAAGCAGAATTGAGCAAACGTACCAAGCCATGTGGCTAAACATAAATAAGGATTATGGGTTAATTTAAGTGTAAAAGCTAGTCAATAGTTAGCCTGAACTAGTTTTAGTTAATATAAGCCTCTGTGTGTTTACTTGGGTCCAAGTGGCTGCAGGACTGGCAGGTAAGAGAGATTTGTCCTGACCACGGGTCAGGTGGGACACAGGAAAACTTTAGCTACAATTCATGTACACAGACACCAAAGTAATGTCCTAAGATTCCTTAACAATGGTTCATGCTGCAGGATAAATATTTCCATTTCTATACGAGGATATGTATTTTAGATCCTTCAAGGGTTTAATTTGTCTGGTGAAAAATTCTATAGTAAGTTGGTAAATATTAAGAATGATATGGTAGCATAAAAAGTTCCACAAAGTAAAATCTGCATGCAGTTAAGACAAAAGGAAAAGAAGAAAGAAAGAAAGAAAGAAAGAAAGAAAGAAAGAAAGAAAGAAAGAAAGAAAGAA
>CABHPQ010129807.1:0-11537 GCA_902168405.1 Peromyscus aztecus | reverse complement strand
GAAGGAAGGAAGGAAGGAAGGAAGGAAGGAAGGAAGGAAGGAAAGAAAGAAAGAAAAGAAAGGAGGGAGGGAGGGAAGGAGGGAGAGAGAGAGAGAGAGAGAGAGAGAGAGAGAGAGAGAGAGAGAAAGAGAGAGAGAAATAAAGAAAGAAAGAAAGAAAGAAAGAAAGAAAGAAAAGAAAAGAAAAGAAAAGAAAAGAAAAGAAAAGAAAAGAAAGAAAGAAAGAAAGAAAGAAAGAAAGAAAGAAAGAAAGAAAGAAAGAAAGAAAGAAAGAAAGAAAGACAGACAGACAAACAGAAGCCAGAGACATTTCTGGGCTATGAAAAAATTTGACTGTTACTATTTATTTTCAGCAGATCAACACTGGAGTGTGTAATTTGTTCATTATTATTTGCAAAACACATTATCTTCTTCTGCAACAGTCATAAAAGGCAAATAAATGTGATGGGATAATGACACTTACAGGGTTTGAAGATTTTTTTTTATGGGAAAAAGTCTTTACAGAAAATTCTCAATTTCAAATAACTAGAACATAAGGAACATAGCCCAGGCACACACCCACCCCCTGGAGTAAGCCTGAACTGAGTAAAGCTACAGTTAAGTCTATATTAGAAAAAGTGAATTTATCAGTTGTTGAGATACCACTCAACACCTAGCTGACCCTCTCCTGCTTTCCTTCTACTAACTGTTGATTACTCTATGTTTTTTATTAAGAATTTTTTTATTCATTTTACATACCAATGACAGATTCCCCTCTTCCCTCCGCATGTCCCTCCAGCTTTCCCCCCCAACCCACCTCCTATTCCCTCCTACAAGAAGGTAAGGCTTCCCATGGGGAGTCAGCAGAATCTGGTACATCCAGTAGAGGCAGGTCCAAGCCTCGCTCTCTGCATCAAGGCTATGCAAGGTGTCCCACCATAGGTAGTGGGCTCCAAAAAAATCAGCTCGTTCACCAGGAATGGATCCTGATACTACTGCCAAGGGGCCCCTTAAGCAGATCAAGTTACATAACTGTCTCCCTTATGCAGAGGGCCTAGTCCAGGCCCATGAAGGTTCCATAGGTGTTGGTGTAAATTTCATGTGTTCTCACTCGTTTGGTTTGGCTGTCTCCATAGGTTTCCCCATCATGATTTTGATGTCCCTTGCTCATAGAATCCCTCTTCTTTCTCTTTAACTGGATTCCTAGAGCTTGGCCTGGTGCTTGGCTGTGGATCTCTGTATCTGCTTCCATCAGTTACTGGAGAAAGGCTCTATGATGGCAGTTAGGGTATTCACCAATCTGATTACTGGTGTAAGCCAGTTCGGTGACCCAGACTACTATTGTTAGTATCTAAGCCAGGGTCATCCTTGTGAGTTCTTGGGAACTTTCCTAGCACCGGGTTTCTCTCTAACCCCATGATCCAGAACCTGGAAACAACCTAGATGTCCTTCAACCTAAGAATGAATTAGGAAAATGTGGTACATATACATAGTGGAGTACTACTCAGCAGTAAAAAAACAATGACATCATGAAATTTGCAGGCAAATGGATGGAACTAGAAAATATCATCCTGAGTGAGGTCACCCAAACTCAAAAGGACAAACATGGTATGTACTCACTCATAAGTAGATTCTAGATGTAAAGTAAAAGATAACCAGATTACAATGCACAGCTCCAGAGAAGCTTAGCTAATAAGGAGGACCCAAAGAGGGATGCATGGATTGCCCTGGGAAGGGGAAATAGTTGAGATCTCCATGAGTAAACTGGGGATTGAGGGAGGCAATGGAGAGTAGGGGATGGAGGATGAGAACATAAGGGAACGGGTTGGGTAAGCTGGAACAGGAATGGAGTAGGAGAGCAATGAAAGAGATACTCTGTGTTCTTCTTAAGCCACATTTTTAACTTCCTACCCACTGTAAATCTCCTACTTCTCTCTTGAGTCTTGTTTTCATTATCTCTTAGTTATGTACATCTCTAAGAAACCAGTATATTTTTGTCATTCATTCTGTGACAGTTGTTAGGAGGCCATTCATCCAACTGCTCTTCAACTCTGTCAGCTTGTCAGAATTTGCATTTTATTTCCTGATAGTGTCTAATAAATGGAGGATCTGTAAAGACAAAGGACTGGGGACTGTTCTCCAGTTCAAAATTTATCAGGACTTCTAAATTTGGTATGACAATAAAAGTACACCTCTGTAGAAAGTCGCACTCCATAAGAAAAAAATAAGTACGCATGAAAAGAGACTAAAGTCTTTAAACATCTTTCTTCACAAAATGTAGGAATAGGGAATAATCACTTTCTTCATTGCAATGGCAAATTATAACAAAACCTCTGAGGATAGTAGAGAAAGGGGCTTTGGTGTCTGGATTGTCAAAACAATTATAATAAAACAGCTGCTCACCTTCATTTGATTAATATAACACATTACACCTTTTTTTCATAACAAACCTGCTTTGGGATACTTGCTGCTGAATAACAAACCACGAAATATCTTGGTGAATTATCACCATGTAGTTTTTACAGTCTGTGTTTGAGCTCAAATGAGCATGTGTCATGTGATATTTTTCTTCCAGGCAATGTTACTTAGGTGGCAAAACTGACTGATATGACCAATGGTTGAGTGCAGATATCCAGACCACATGAGCTTGGAAGTTGGAATGAGAGTTGGCTTCTCAAGAACTGATCTTTTCTCCATTCATCAAGGGTTGGTTTTCTCATAACACAAAATACATCTTATTTGACAACTGCTTATTCAAGAGTGAAGACAAGAGGAAAACAAGTGAAAATTGTAAAGTTATAAGAGCCACAGAAGTCACACACACTTGATCTCTATTGCAGCTATAATTGACACAGGGCCTGCATGAAATCAGCACATAATCTGATCAGGCAGTGGACCTCCATAGAGTACTAGAACTATGTCAACTAACACAATGCACACTGGGCATAAGGTGAGAATTGTTGTGGTTCTTATCTTACAGATACAGGCTCTGTGAATATGAGTCTAGATCCAAACCCTAAAAATCACCTTAACTGAAATAGGTACCTAAGTAGTTAGATCCTAGTTCTATTGTTCAGACGAGGCAGGTGACAAAGTTAAATCTAATTCTACTTAGAAAGAATGTTTTAATCCAACTGCCTATTTCATTTGCACTTTATTAATCAGAAAGAATGGACACTGCAGGAAAGACTGTTCTGCCCCACATTAGTCATATATTAATTGTCTAATAGCAATCAGTTTTCCACTTGGCACACTGATCCACCCACATTTTATTAATCAGTCCCTTCTCTGTCCTAACAAAGGACAACAACATTCTAAATGTTCTTTCATTTGAATCATAGAGAGACTAGTGAAGAAAAAGAACTGGGATGTTTGAAGCATATTCTAGTGCAAATATTCCAGTGTTCTGTGAAGAACTGTTGTTGAAAGTCATCTCTTCCTCCATCACTGTACTGTTTACCTGACTGGTCCCTTTCTCATTTAATTCGCCTTATGAAGATACAAGATAGCCTGTAGCTTGAATGCCAGAAACACATCTAGGAAGGATAATATAGTAATCTTATAGACCAGCTTGAAGGTCTACCCCTATTTAGGTTTAGTATGACTCCACCACTTCCTTAGTAGGAATGTGTGTCCACCATCAAATTTCTTAATCTCGCTGAACTATTCTGCTACTAAATGAACTT
Organism: Peromyscus aztecus; assembly: GCA_902168405.1. NCBI lineage: Eukaryota > Metazoa > Chordata > Mammalia > Rodentia > Cricetidae > Peromyscus > Peromyscus aztecus. The sequence continues at coordinate 7,872 of CABHPQ010129807.1, read as the reverse complement.
AATAATATCATTGTCATAGACTTGCAAAGATTAAATGAGATAATATAAGTCCATACCCTGTCTGGATAGGAACAAAATGAAATGTAGCTATTATGTTGAGTATGACAGACAGGTCCATAATTTCCTTATATAGAACAGTCATAGTCACAAAGGTCTGAAAGAGCAAAACTGGCCTGCAGCAAAATCTGACCTCAGCTGAAAAAATTCTTATAATCTTCATCCCACTGTAGCATTACAGAATATCAATTTTCTCTGCCTAAGACCCTGTTAGAATCTCACACAGCACCTGGAACAGGTAGCATTCTCTCTTTTGAAAATCTATCATTCTCCAAACACATTGGTGCCCAAGTGTTCCAGATAAGAGGCTATAGATACAAATGTCACAAACAGGCACCAAATCCCTAATGAAAACTGCACCTGCTAAGAGTAGGAAACTAACTACTAAATAACTATCAACCACCACTGGAACATTCCCTCAAGAAAACACCAAGACAAATGTGCAAGGACCTTTTCCTATAAGCAATTATCTACAGGGATATAATTTTATGTACAATCCAACTAAGTAGGTAGGCAAATAAAGACTAAATTATTTAGTGTTTTGATTTATTCTATGTATACTTATGTACCATATGCATGCCTACATCAAATCCTTTAGAACTGGAGTTATCGATGGTTGTGAACTACCATATGGGTGCTAGAAACTGAACCCAAATCCTCTGCAAGAGCACCAAGTACTCTTAACCACTGAGCCAAGTCTCCATCCCAGAGACACTGAATGATGTAAAAACTAATAAGGACATTCAAGGTCATGAAATTAACTTCCAACTGAATGAGACAAAAAAAAAATCCATTAAACATGATCTTGCTTCAATAATGGGGTTAAGAGCTACTCTTTATGTCACCAACATACTTTTGGTTTATCATGAATTTTTCAGAGAGCATCTGTTTCTAAGTAGAAATATATGCAGGGAAAATAAAACCTGTTACAAGAAATTAAAATCAAAGTCCTGAAACATGTCCTCTTTATACACCTGCTAAAGAAAATTTAATGTCATCCAGCTTGGTTATTTCCCTCAAATTTAAAATAATGTAAAATAGCATATTGAGAACAATTTACCTTTTTCCTGAACTACAAAAGAACTATTGCTTTCTCACAAGTCCACTGAGAAAGCCAATTGCTCTTTTGTATCTGGCTACAGACAGTGCATCAAACTCCCGTGGAAGTTATCTGCATACAAGATTTTATTTTATAGGCTTAAGCCAATATTTCAAATGCTTTTTTGTCTCCTAGTGCTATTCCAAGAAAAGACAGGTTTCATGGTATTGAAGAATAAGAAGGCATCATGAATCAACAAAAGAAGTATTTTCTAAATACGTAACCACAACAAACAGTAGTCTGTACTTCTTCCATGGCCCAAAGAATATATTTCATATAATTATTATATGCAATACCTTTTAATCTAGGCATGTACAATCTTTTGACACCACAATATGATGTCATAAACAAGTGTGTTGGGCCACATTTATAACTATCCTGGGACACATGTGACTTGCAGGTTGGAAAAGTCACTTTATTCAATCAAAAGATGCAAATTTCTTGTAAAACTAACACCAAACTATTTTTTAAGCTTTCTCATGATGAGAAATGTCTTAGATAGTATAGTGACACATTTATCTTTGGAGTATTATATTCAGCTGTCTATTTATTTCGATGTGTCTTAGGATTTGACCTATGCACAGACACAAAATAAATGTAAGCCATACTTCACTTGAGAGCCTCATATACATGACAAAATCTAACCATCTTGCCATACCTACCAAACATCTGTCACCACAAGGTAAACAGTCTGAGTTTTGCATATGACATGGTTTGAGATATTGGCATACTCATGAAATATACCTATTTGAGAAAATCCTTCTTGGTACAGAACTTACACTTCAATCTATATTAATGTACTCAGGCATAATGAACTAAGATATTCATCCCAGTCCTGGCTATAGCATTCACTATCTGAAACATAGACTACTTAGTTTTCTGTATGCCTCCTTCCACTCTTCAGTAAACAAGCAGTAGCAATAAACCTTGACATTTTGAAGAATCAGTGACAATTAAATTTAAGATACCAAATCTGTTGAATGTAGGTATTTAATAGTAGCTATTATGAATACTTCCAGTTTGAAAGTATGTGTTTTCTTCAAGCCAATTTTAAAAAGTAGAATTCACTAAGCATTCAGCAGTGACTGATTAGTTCAGGGATGCAATCAGCAGGTAAATGGAACAGTGAAGAAAGAAACTGGGAGAGGATTAAAAATAAGCCTCAAATTATCCCCAAGCAGATAAAGCCCTGACTGCAAAATCGTTGCCAACCAGACTCTATCTTTGTCTTCCCATGTAGTAACATGTCACTTTCTCTTAAGGATTTAGGTGAAACACACTCTGCAAAAGCATTCAATTTGAAAAGGGAATGAAGGTGTGAAAATAAACATCTTTTAACCACAGGGACTTCTCTGTTCCTTGCTCTGCCTGAGAAAGTTGCATTCAGAAGCAGAATAAAATTCATTGTCAATTTATCTCTAGTTCAGGTCTCACCTCACTCATCTCAGAGCTTGTTTTTGAATATACTAGAAGAATTTACAATCTTTTAATTCAATGCATGACTTATAACTCCCTTTAACATCATTTAAACACTGGTAAAGTTTTACAAAAATGACAGGCGGGGCACTGTTTAGCCTAAAGCTTTTACATTGTATAGGTGTAAGAATCCTCCGCTCTGAGCAACTGAAGTGAAGTCGGTATATCTTTTCAGTATTCATTCCCATCCTTGCATAATTGTTGGGGTTGTGGAAAACTCTTGGCAGAAGCATAAAAAGTGAAGAAACTCACTTGATGACCCAGGCAAGTTATCTGGTATTTAAGGAGAGTTCTTGATTTATAGCAATCTATTAAAAAGCAAATGGATAAAAGAGAGAACTTTCAATCATGGTGTTCATTCTCAAAGGATTATGGAGCCTCTCACTAGTTAAATTAGCCTGAATTTTCTTCTATATTAGGATCGTGTTACTCCTCTCTCACTCTCCCCAGGTAATTTGATTACATTTTGAGTTCCTTCTTCAAGAAGCCATCCACTAGACTTTCAAAACTGATTCACCAAAAATCACTTCTAATGGTTCCATATCTAGTGAACACCCCAGCTGCACCCTCAGACTTGGCTTATCACTTCTTTTTTTGTTTTGTTTTTTTTTTTTTTTGAGACAGGGTTTCTCTGTGTAGTTTTGCGCCTTTCCTGGAACTCACTTTGTAGACCAGGCTGGGGCCTCGAATTCACAGAGATCCGCCTGCCTCTGCCTCCCGCCGCACGCCTTTAACCCTGGTTTATCACTTCTAATGGTTTCATGTCCAGTGAATACCCCAGCTGCACCCTCAGACTTTGCTTAATTGGCCATAGTGTTCTACATAAAGGGAAGCAGATATTTATATGAGGTAGACACTTTGAAGGATAATGTAAGGGAATTAGGGAGGCAGTAACTTACCTAACTTTGTCTTCTTCTGAGAGGATTATGGAATTCATTTCAATAGAAGAGGAAACTCAAATTAACTGAATAATCATAGTACAAAAGTCTATAAACTGTTAGCATCCCTAATTATGTAAGTCACAGAAGTCTCTGCATAATCTTCTGTCCTTGAAATTCTAGTCTTTCATCTTGGTGCGATCTATATAGCTTTCCCAGAATTCCCTTCAGAACCTTCTATGTGGAAGGCATTCCTTTCTTCTGTATTCTTCACTTTGCCTTATCCTATACTGCCCAGTACTTCACAGAATCTTATTGTCTCTATTTCTTTGAACCAAAAGAAGGCAATGTATCTTTTAATGTAAGGAAAATACTTTTTGATGAGTACATCTTCCTCTCTTCTTCTCAACTTTGTCACACACAACACTTAGAATTATTTTGTATTAAATTATTTTAAATTATCCATTCAAAGCACTTGTGAGATAAGGAGAAAATGCCACAACAATAACAATAACAATAAGTAGCTCTGGAACATAAAATATTAAATTAATAATAATTATAAGTCACAAATATATTCTAAATCTTTACCTGTTGTTTACTAGGAAAAATATGGATGAAAAGAGATAATAATATGCAACACAGATCAATTTTTTCATATTATATCAAATTAAATAGGAGCCTGAGGATTCTAAATGGATAACAATCTGTGAGCAAAAGGTGGGGAAACATGTTTATTATAAGATACTGCAAAGAGGCTGTGAACTGCTTAATATTTAGACGTCTGAATGGATTTTGTACCAAAGGATTCTTCCACTTAAAAATATTTCATAAATAGCTTTTGATATAGCATAGAGGCAGAATGTGATCACATCCATCTGCAGAAAAATATTAAATATGATGTTTTTTAAAATTAAAACAGATACACAAATTAAAGTAAAAAACTGAGGGGGTCAGAAATCTACAGAGGAATATGTGCACAGAGGCTAGAAAGATGACTCAACTGTTACGTGCATAATGCTCTTTCAAAGGATCAAAGCCAAATTCCCAAAACCCACATTAAGCAGCTCACAATTGCCTGTAACTCCAGCCAAAGAGAATCTGACACCCTCTTCTGGCCTTCATTTACATGCAAGTGAGAGCATGCAAGCACAGGTACATACACACACACACACACATACACACACACACACACACACACACAAACACACACACACACAGAGAGAGAGAGAGAGAGAGAGAGAGAGAGAGAGAGAGAACAACAAACTCTTTAGAAAAATGCAAAGAAGCACATGCCCAAAAGAATAAAATAAGGATCTCAAAGACACAGATTTAGAACAGATAATTCCATTTCCATGTTCAATGTATCTTTATGTGCACTTTCCAAGTTTCCCAAACAAACTAAAGGACCTCCTACATGTAAACAGGCAAAGAAAAAATTCCACATATTATGCTTCACCATGCATTCTCTATTAAGTTAGTAAGTTTCTAGTATTCTCTCCATCAAAAGGAAATATTAGAAACCTTTGGAGAAAAGGGATTTCTTTTTTACCTTGACTAAGGTGGCAGTTCCATAGTGTGAATATATGTGTAAGCCCATCTAAGTATGTCCAAGTTTGATCACTTTTCCTAAAGTTATTTAAAGGAAATGCATGCACAGGCTTATAGGAAAACATAACCTAAAGAGAAAAGGCATTTTCTGTTTGTCCACCAAGTCATCATTATCATCTGAAAAACAAGGGGCTGTAGAGATGGCTCAATGGATAAAAAAACTCGCTGTTCTTCCTAAGCACTCAGGTTTGGTTCTCAGTACCCACACTGTATATTAACAACTGTGCAGTTCCACTCCAGGGGATCCAGTGACCTCTGCTGTCTTCTACGGGTACTGTATGAACAAGGTGCACAGGAATACATGCTAACACGGACAAAAAATATAGATCCTCATGACCAATGGAACTTGTTTGTGTGGTTAACATGGGTGAGCAGACAATTGAGAACATTCATGCTATTATTTTGAATTCTCAGCAGCCTTTCAAAGTCAGTCAAAGGTTATGAATTTCACTTGACTCCTCCAGGCAAAGTTCTGACATATTGTAAGGGCAACCCATTTTAAGTGATTGCTTTACTGAATCTTCATCCTAAATGTAAGTCTGGCCATTGGGAAATGCCACTTATGTGCTCTTCAGACATTGGTAATGCAAGATTTTGCTGCATGGTTTGTTTCTGCTTTGTGAAATTATTAAGAAGATTTTCCCTTTGAATTCTTGGCCTTAACTAGGGCACATATAATAATTCACTAGGGTTTAATCAAGAATCACCATGGACATTCAGCATATAGGATACTCTTACCTTTGTACACCTTTCGGCTTTGCATGAGGACAGAGACTCAGACAAACCCATTCTGTAATGTCAATGCTGCCTGGTGATCCAAAAGGTAGCTCTGATGTGCTGAGTGGTGTAGGAGAAATGCTGCAAATCTGAAATTCTAAGACTCATCTTCCAGCCCCCAAACACAAAGTAAATTTCTTAAGAAATCTCTAGCAATAAATCATCATATGTCAGCAACTCATTACAGTGGGTGTAGTGCTAGAAAATACAGTGTCTCAATGAATCTTGTGAGATGTCAGTTAAGACATGTGAGGGAGGGGTTGTAGGGATGGACATAGGGCTGCAGACAGCCATGAGCCCTTTTCTAACTTTGGAGCAAAGCCTAGGGCATCCATAAAGGAGGCTTGGGCTAAATCTGGTGGTGACTGACTGGTAAGGACCATTGTTATGCACAAAGATTAGCAAAACAAAAGAACTCTGATGGTCAGCTACTGTGATGTAACAGAAGTAAAAATGTCTCAGAAAGCTGCCACCTGTTGCAAACCTTGGTACAGTGCAGAGACCAAGAGACTTCTGAACTGAATTTTCTTTGACAATAATTAGTTACTTCACCTTGAGGAATGTGTATAGTCTCTTTCAATTGAAGTTGCATCAACTGTGATTTGAGGATAATAATTACCACCGTGAAAAATGTTTTGGTAAGATTAGAAATAATGCACGTATATGTACCAGACATATACTTAATAGTCAACAAGTGAAAGCTGTTATTATTCACTTTTAATTCCACCTGGCTGCCTGTACTTTCCCTAAGATGTGCTAGGTTTCCCAAGATATGCTAGGTTTGCATTTTGATACCTAGTGCCAAAATACACTAAGGTCACATTTTCCTGGCTTCTACATGATACCTAAATTCAAAGCAATTTGTCCTAGCCAGCCACATTACCTGCTTCAGTAACCAATACCTCAAAATATAGTATGGCTCCCATCAAACTAGAAGATATTTATGAGCAAGGAAAGACAAATATTAGCTTAATAAGCTGACCTACTTGGACTCATGATCAGTTAGGAGCCTTTATAAAAATTACCAGTGTTGATGGATCAATGGATGAATTTCTGCTAATCATTAAGGTATCTCTAGTCATTAAGGTATTAACACAGAAACTCAAAAGTGATGACACTGTTTTAAAGACATTTATTTGCATATTGTGATAATCTGGAGATAACTATAGAGCTAAAAATGCAAAACATACAGTCTCATGATTCAACTTATACTGGCTTTGAAATCACTCTGTAGCCCAGGCTGGCTTACAATCTTCCTCCCTTATGCTCTTGAATGCTGTGGTTACAGTCACAGGTCACCATGACTGCTTACAAGTACACTCCTTTTTGACTAAGAAATTCTACTCCCTCTTTACAGAATTCATATTATGCTTCCATAGCTGTCCTTGACAATATCACCAAAAATAGTAAAGGAGTCCCACATTCATCTCCACACAAACCTCTGCTCTCCCTGAGAGTGTCTATGGGGCTTATAATTGTCTTTATTTTAAATTATAATTCTGTGACTCTCTTTTTAGTATCCCCTACCAGATTTTTAAACTCCATGATAACAAATTCTGTCTGATTTTCTTTCTACTCACAGGACCAAGCTTTGGTCCTCATATTTACCAGTTTGTGGTAATTGCAGGTTGAGTGGAAAATTAAATTCTATATCTTGCTAATATTTTTCTATTATCTCCTATGATCTAAAAGTAGAAGCAGTATATATTTACTAATATTCTTTGCAACTAAGGCCTGAGTAAACACAAAACCAAAATGATCAGCAAGAATCCAGCATTATGGTTTTGCTATGAGAGAAGAACTACTCTGAACAGACTGGAAAGCAAGAGTTAGGTTTGCATAGGCTAATGTAGACTGGTATCCAAGATAGTAGAGGAAGACTAGATACTAGATATTCATACTTGTTTTCTCTCTTCTGGAGATGGGGTTTTTATTATGTAGCACAGATTGGCCCTGTGCTTGAGAACCTCCTTGTCA
>CABHPQ010129806.1:0-20473 GCA_902168405.1 Peromyscus aztecus | reverse complement strand
GCAAAACACTAATGTGCATAAAGTAAAAATAAATAAATTATAAAAGAAATAATCTTATGGTTGGGGGGTCATACAACATGAGGATGTCTTAAAAAGTGGCAGCGTTAGAACGGTTGAGAACCACTCATTTAGAGCCAAATCATCTCATTATTATTTGTGAGAATCAGACAGATATGCAGATACCATTGTTCTTAATGTCACATAGCCAAAGCCACTCCCTCAGGCTCACTTGACCCTGGCTGTTAAGAAGCAACATTCCCGAAGCATCAGTCTAACATGAAGGAAGACTTCTCGTTTAAAGTTCAGGGAAACCAAAGATGAGGCTTCCAGCATTGGGGATTGGCCATGGGAGAGGAGTGCACTCAGGCTGATGACATCATCACATGCTCTCATGCTCTCATTGTGTATTTATGACATCATTGCATGCTCTCATCATGCATTTATGACATCATCACATGCTCTCATCATGCATTTATGAAACCATCGCATGTTCTCATGCTCTCATCATGTATTTATGACATCATCACATACTCTCATGCTCTCATCATGTATTTATATCATTGCATGCTCTCATCATGCATTTATGACATCATCACATGCTCTCATCATGTATTTATGACAACATCGCACGTTCTCATGCTCTCATCATGTATTTATGATATCATTGCATGCTCTCATCATGTACTTATGACATCATTATATGCTCTCATCATGTATTTGTGACATCATCACATGCTCTCATCATGTATTTGTGACATCATCACATGCTCTCATCATGTATTTATGATATCATCACATGCTCTCATCATGTATTTATGACTTCATTGCTTGCTCTCATGCTCCCATCATGTATTTATGACATCATTTAATGCACTCATGCTCTCATCATGTATTTATGACATCATTGCATGCTCTCATCATGCATTTATGACACCATCACATATTCTCATGCTCTCATCATGTATTTATGACATCATTGCATACTCTCATGCTCTCATCATGTGTTTATGACATCATCGCTTGCTCTCATCATGTATTTATGACATCATCACATGCTCTCACCATGTATTTATGACAGCATTGCATGCACTCATGCTCTTATCATGTATTTATGACATCGTCACATGCTCTCATGTTCTCATTATATATTTATGACATCATCACATGCTCTCATCATGTATTTATGACATCATCGCTTGCTCTCACGCTCTCATCATGTATTTATGACATCATTGCATGCTCTCATGTTCTTATCATGTATTTATGACATCATCACATGTACTCATGCTCTCATCATGTATTTATGACATCATCACTTGCTCTCACGCTCTCATCATGTATTTATGACATCATTGCATGCACTCATGCTCTTACCATGTATTTGGCGGTGTCATTGCAAACAGAGGGGTACAAGAAAATACTCCATGCACCTCCTCAAACTTTTTGCTTCTTTCTAAAAAAAAGTCAGAGCCTCAAAGATGGAGGCTTTTGTTGCCCATAGCATTTGGCCTCACACAAACTAGATGCTTAACCAATATCTTGAAAGTAATTCAACCATCAGATCACATCCCCCACTCCTGTGGGTCTCTCCATTGGGATTCTGCCCCCTGCTTCCCTGGGTTGCTAGAGGAAGGAGAGTCCTTGGCACTTGGTTCGGGAACAACTCAAGATTTACTCTCCTCAAGGCCCTATTTCTGGTAGCAATAAAACAGAGCCCAACATCACCACCACCATCCCTGTCAAACATGATCTTCTCTAGTTTGCAAGAAACTTATGGAAAAAGAAAAAAAAAAAAGAGCTCCCAGGTACCAGGGAGAAGCAAGCTTCCTTCTACAAGAAAGAGTCCCTCTGTGGCTTTGTTTTTTGTTTTTTGTGTTGTGTGTGTGTGTGTGTGTGTGTGTGTGTGTGTGTGTGTGTGGTTTTTTTAGACAGGGTTTGTCCATATAACAATTCTGTCCTGGAACTTGTTCTGCAGTCCAGGTTGTCCCCAAACTCACAGAGATCTGCCTGCCTCTGCTTCCTGAGTACTGGGATTAAAGGCATATACCACTACACCCAACCCCCCACTGGGGGTTTTATTTTTAATTTTTAATCACCCATTTATTTATCCGCAGTGAAATGGGCACACATATGCCATCATGCATGACAACATGCAAGAACTGGTTCTCTACTTCTACCAGGTGAGTTCCCAGAATTGAACTCAGGTTGTCAGGCTTGGGGGTGGACACCTTTGCCACTACCAGCCCCACTCTGAAAGTTCTGCAGGCAGGCTTTGGGAGTTGATGCTTTTAAGATTAATGGCATCATCACCGAGTGTGCATGGTATTATAGTGTTCTCTTTACAGGTGTGTTAGCTCATTTGACACTTGTACCAGCTCACAGGATAGGTGCCACAGCCTCAGCTCACTGTCAAGGAGACAGAGCTCTTTAAATGCTCCCTCAGGTTGTACAGCTCTTAGAGAGAGGAGCCAGAACTTGAACATCTGTCTGATGCTCTAGTGCATTTTCTTTCTTTGTCTCCCTGTGGCCTCTGTCCATATATATCCAAAACTTCATTACCATCATCCACTACGGTGAGAAACCGAGGAAATAAGAGCAGGGGTTGGGGAGGGAAATAGGAAAGAGACCAATGGAGATGCCATTTAAAACCACTCAATCCCATTTTTCACTGCCCGTCGAATCATAAGAACATAAAGGCCTCTACCAAAACCCTAAACACTTAAAGAATAAGAGAGCTCCAGCTTAAATTAATATCCATGCTCACACAGTAGCTGAAATGAAGCAATTGCTACGTTGTTTCTACCCTGTGAGGAAGAGAAGGGACAGAATACTAGGGCCTTGGATCTAGGCCGTGAACTCAGAAGTGGACGCGGCGATGCCACGCTGGGGAGCTGCGACACAATCACATCTTTTCACCTTTCTGCTCAGCTTGCTCCTTTTCTCACCGAGCTCCCAGCGGCTAGCTGCCTCCCTCCAGCCACAATGAATGGGTACCAAAGTGAGCCGGGCTGTTTTGACATGAAGCATCAATGCCACAGCCCTGGGTTTTCATTGACAAATCAATTATTCTAGCTCATTACAAGACCGGGGTGAGTTTTTCCCATCAGAATGGAAACTTTCATTCATTCTGCCTTTCATTCATCCAGGAAGGAAAGACAAAGAGAGGAAGGCGGGAGGGAGCGAGGTTCAAGTTATTAGAGAGCACTGCCGTGTTTTCCCTTGGGACAGCCCCAGAGAGGTGGGGTATCACTGAGCTGAGGATGCATTTCCCAAGAGGAAGCCTGGCTTTCCCCAGAGTAGCCTAACTGGTCTTCATGGCCTTCAGCTCTGAGCCACAGACTACCCTACCCCTAAGAGTTTCAGATGGCGGGTCTCCACTATGAAAGCTATGAACAAGTCATGGGCCACACTAAAAGGATGAAGCTACCACTCAGCCTGCCTTCTTCAACAAGCACAGTTTTCCCCCAACATGATGTGCAGTCTCTCAGAGAGCAACTATTATGCATTGGAGACCCAAAGCAGATGTATCATGTCTCTCCCTTGTTAGGAAGGCCCAACAAGCACCTTCCATGTTCAAAGGCAGAACACACAATCCAATGCGAAAGAGTCACTGAATGTTTATTCCTGTTACAAACCTGAGGAGGAGTCCTGAGAGAGACAGTAACTGGCACCTGTGGCAAAGAAACTACTCTCTCCATGTCTCCTGCTGGCTGCATAAAACAAACAAACAAACAAAAAACAACAGGCAGCACAAATCTTGTGAGGAAGACTAGCCTACAAACCAGCTTTAATAATCATGCAGGATTCTAAGTTATGTTTGCCTGCACCCTAGCCCTGCTCTGGCTTCATATGCCTCTGACTTTATTTTCCAGGTTTCTTTTAATGTACTACCTCTCTTTTACACAGCTCTTTCATCTCCTTTCAGGAAAGAAAGAAAAAAAAAAAGGATCGGAAACCTTAACAAGTCACCATCAAACAAAGTGTGAATGCAGGCTTCTTCATCCACACAAAAGCTGGTGGGTCATGACCATGAGCCTTGTGCTTAAAAGAAGCAGATTCAAGTGCAGAGAGCCTAAATAACACACCTAAAGTCACACAACTAGTGGGGGACATAGTCTGGTGTTAACACAAACACCCAAGCTTTCTCTTCTCTTCCCTCTTTCTTTCTTTGGCCTTTAGCTTTCAAAATTCCTGCTGCCTCAACTTCCTGGGTCCTGGAGTTATAGGTGTGAGCCACCAAGCCTGGTTAAGTGTCCTGCATTGCAGAGGTTCCCCTGGTCTCTTAATCCACAGTATCTCGAGGTCTCAAGACCTTCCAGAGTCCAAAAGTAGAATCCCAGAACCAGACATGGCTCCCACCTTCTCCCTTTTGACCCAAGATGGGGCACAGGTGCAGGCTTAGTACTCATCATGCCCTCCTTTCCAGTACAAGCCAGGCCAGTCCTAAGAAGGCATATCACGGCCTTGGAGCCTGCGTGTATGAGAACTGAGCCTCTGCATGTGTTTCTGATTTGCATGCACCATGCCTGCTCTTTGCAAAGCCATTCCAAGTCTGGGGAACTGCAGGAGCCTCACCCCCTCCTTTCCCCATCCTCCCATCTCTCTGTCTCTGCCTCTCTGACAGCTTTTCTCTTTGAATTGGAGAACTAGACTCTGCCAAGTAAAAAAACGTAACTCAAACCTCAAAGGGCTTCAACAGCCTCAGAGATGCCAGGACTCCTGCTGGGCACAGCTCTCGGCAGGCCACAGACAGGGCTGTGGCTTGGGCTGGAAGGGTGATGATGTATCGAGGGGTTCCTGTGCACCTTTCAGGCTTGTCTGTCCTCTTTCCAGGTGAGGAAGTGAGGCTCTGGGAGCTCAGACAGCCTGGGGCCTGCTGTGTGCTGAGTGCCAGTTATCTCTATATCTCACCCCACCCCCAGAGTGGTCCAGGGAAATAGGCAGGAGACAGGCACTCTGAAGTACCCAGAAGTTTTCCTAGTCACACTGAGAATCGAAGTCAGAACGTATTCACAACCAGGTGATGCCGAAGTCATTCTTTAAAAAATTTTGTAACCATTTTTCTGATATTATAATTACATCATTTCCCCCTTTCCTCCCTCCAACACCTTCCATGCACCACCACCACCACCACCACCACCACCCCTTGTCAGATTCATGGCCTCTTTTTCTTTAATTGTTGCTACATACACAGAGCTATAGCTACAGAGTCCTAAATACATAAACACAACCTGCTCAGACCATATCATGTTACCTGCATCTACATGGTCTCACAGATGGCCACTCGGTACCGGGTAACCAACCAGAGGGCTCTTCCCCGGGGGAAAACCATCTCTCCCCCTCTCAGCACTCTTTAGGTGCCATAGTTATTTGTCTAGTTTCAGGCTCTGTGAGTTTTTTCCCTCTTCCGTGTTAGACTGTCCATGTCCACTGGTGTCAGACCTTGCTTAGGCAGCCATGTTGACAGGAACTCATGGATGCAGCCTCTCTGACATTTCTAGGAGACACGGTCTCACGGCACACTTCCTGCTCCTCTGGCTCTTGCAGTTCTTCTGCCCCTTCTTCCGCTCTGACCCCTGAGCCACAGGCGCAGGAATTACACCACGGATCTGTTGGCTGGGACTGGTCATCATCCCAGAGTCTCATGTTCTCTGTAGTTTGATCAGTTGTGGCTTTCTGTCATGGTCTCTGTTTGCTGCAAAGGAACAGTTCCCTTGGTGAGGGGTCAGAATCGTACTCATCTGTGGGTCTAACGATTCATGTTTAGAACGCATTTAGGGATTGTGCGAGTTTAGTGAAGTGATGGTTGTAGATTCTCCTCCAAGATCCATGATGTCACTAGCCCTGGGTAGTTGGCTAGCTTTCCTTACTAGGATGTCTTCCCTCTTGTTGCCTTAAGTCTAATTAGAGAGCTGTTGGTCACCACCATGGATGTGGTGCCAAGGTTGTGCCCTTCAAGTTAGGTGCCATGGTGGTCGTTGCTGCTGTTTCTAGGAGTCCTAGCTGGATAGGGCTGTTGCTTGCTTCCCTCCCTTGGCAGCTTGCCCTTCTGGCCCTGAGAGTTCATCCTCAGGGATGAGGTGATACAGCCATTTTCATCTACCCTGCCGTGGGGCTTCTAGAGGGAGAAGGAGAAGATATGGGCAGATGCTGACAGAGAGGTAAGAACACACATTTAAAGATACCCAGTGTTCCTCCTCAATAGCCTGATCTGACGAGCTAAGTGACTGTTCACAGACATGCTAGAGAGAAGCTATGTAATTTGAGCAGGTGGGATGATTGGAAAATGGCTTCCACAAGGATTTTTTTTTCCTGACTTGGTTGGGCTGAGCCAGGGCAAGAAGTCCTTCTGACAGCAATCCAAATTCACCATCCTAACGATCTGTCCACCCAATTGCTTGTGGTTCCGATCCTGCCTTTGTATTGTGAGATTTGGCATCTCCCTCACCCTTCCCTATCCACCCTTGAGAGTCATGCCCTTTTAGAGGTCAAGGACTCCTAAGAGAATCTGAAAGCTACCTCACACCCCAAAGACAAACAAACACAAAAGTTATATATACACAGACACCACACACTAATGCACATCTGACCAAACTCATTGTTTTGTATCCACTACTTAGGGGTGTGTCAGCTTCCCAGAGCCTGAGTATCTAGTGTGGGAATCATCAGACACAGCTTCTACCCCATCTTGCCTCTCTTTATCACTATGAAAGAATGAAATAGTAAGCCAAATGCTGAGTTCCACCAAGGTACATACACTTATATTCCAAGTATGACAGCTTCTAATGGTCCAGGGTCGAGGAATCCATGCCCGTTCCTGATTCCTTCCCACTGAGTATAAGCTACACCCAATGGCTTTCTTCTGACGAACCTAGCAGCTCTCAGGTAGCAGTTGAACTTTAGGATGACATCATCCAGCTGCAGCCCTCACACGAGAGTTCCCCAGAGGACCACAGGTCTGAGGACTCCACTAAGGTATCCCTGAGCTCTGATCCACCCAGACTGTGAGTTAATAAATACCTTTTGCTTTGACCACAAAGTTCAGGGGTAACTTCTTATACCATCAGAGAATCGGCACTAGTAACAAGTCTGACATCTTACTGAACATCTATCTGCTCTTTCCCATGATTCCAAGGGAAGAATTGGGTACCATTTACCCCAAACTCTTCTATAGTCTCAATCCCTGTCTACTAGAAAAATAGATTATTATTACTTTTTTATCTATTATACTCTGATAACATTTTTGTTATATTATGATAGTATGATAATATTATTATCTATGAACAGAATAAACAATAAAAATGTATTGGCCCAAGCAAGCAACAGGGCCAATTCCCAAGTTGAAGGAGCCAGAAAAATTACCCTTCCCTTTTAGTGGGAGGAGCTTGGAAGTCACATGAGAGAAGGTGAACTTGCATGAAGGAAACAGAGACAAAAAGGAATCTATCTATTCTATGGGACTGTCTCGGTTCAAAAAGACCATACATACACTTAACACTTAACAGGTACTGAAAGGGTGTGTGTCCAATGTTGACACTGGGTCAGGGGGGCTGCAGGTGAACCTTACTCCTTCATGTTTTTCTGTCTCCAAACATCCCGCATTTACACTTAATGTAAGAAAAACAATGCTACTAAACATGTAGGAAGGGACCCTGGACTGAGAAGGACAGAGGGCTTCTTTCTGAATGGGAGATCCAGGCAAGAACACGGAGCTGGAACTGGAGGGTAAGGTGTCCTTCATTGGAGAAAAGAACATACAAAGACCATCTCAGATCCAGAAGAAGACAGAAGCAGCTGCATATGCAAGGAGCATACGTCAGTCAGGAGAGGATGATGTGTGCAATGGTGAGGGCAGAGGAGGAAGGAAAGCAGGATTATTGGAGGGGTCTAAAACATTTGCAATAAAAGAGTCTGCAGGGAGCAGAAGAATCCCTTCATTTTGTTAAGTGGAGCTAAATGAAAAACTGGGGGGGGGGGGGGGGGGGCAAGGAGGCTCAGTGGATAAAGGTGCTTGCAGCACAGACCTGGTAAGCTGAGTTCAATTTACACAGAACCTGTGTAAATGTGGAGACACTGAACTAGTTCTACAAGGTTGTCCTCTGACCTTCATGGAGGCGCACGCACGCACTAATAATAAATACAAATATAGGGGCACTTCTGACCCTGGAAAATAGCAATTTTGTATGGTTCACCCTAATGCCAGAGAAGAAAATAGAGCCCCAAGGACGAGAGAAGGTGAGTAGCAAAACCAGAACGGGCCTAGTATAACTCAGAACGGATGAGGGAGTGTCACCCAGTCAGGCTTCCCCTATCAGTAGCTTACAGACAGACAGGCTGTCAAGGAGCAATCTCAAGGCTTCCAAAATGCCAACCTTGGGGGTTTTCATCATGCGCACACCGCAGACCTCCTGGTAAAGGAAGCGCTTTATATCCGACCTCATCGTGGTTAATTAATCTGACTTGGTCTTTAAAGATCTCTCGCTGACAGCTTCCAGAGGAACAAGTCTCAGAAGTTCCTTGCAGGCAGAGAGTATCTCATTCTTCTCTGCCGTGTCTGCAAGTCATAGCACATTTCTAGGTACGTGGTCGCGGCGCTATTGTGCTTGCCAGACTCAAGGGCACCTGTCTCTTCATATCTGCCCTCTTTGGCTATGGGGCTTCAGCCAAGAGTCATCCCCATGTCTTCTGCTCTCCCTGGCCCGGAAGAAGTTCTCCTCATTTTGTTCTCGAACTTATTTTTAGTCATGACAGCTTTGAGTGGCAGGAGAAGCAAGAGAGGAGATGGGTTAGGCATGGAAGGTCCTGTAATTCAGGGGCAGCCCGCCGAGCCATTTTTTCCATTGCATTTAGAAAACACTAGTTTTCCAAACAAAGAGCAAATCCATCCCTGTCCAGGGGGTGGGGAGAGGGGGGTTGGGGAGCGAGCATTAGCCTCCTAAGAGGGTTCACAAGTTTATACTTAGTCTCTCTCCCTCTCCCTCTCCCTCTGACACCGGCACCGTGCACCCACACACCCCTTTCGTATCAAGCACCAGGTTGAGCAGGTCTGGAAGGAATGGTACCATTGTTCCCCGTTTATGCCTATTTTTGAAAAGATTGCCCCAGAAAGTGCCTTCTCTACCCTTCCCCTACCTGAAAATGAGATTAGAACTTGCCCTTGATTCTGTCCCGGGTCCAGTCCAGCTCAGAGTGCTCACAGCAGAGCCATTCAGCACGGACTAATCATTGCTTCCTATCTTCCCATGAGATTATAAGACTCTGGGCTCTGGCTCCTGGTACAGCCTGACTGTGTTAGGTCCCGACATGCTCCAGCCACTGTGAAATACCCTGAAAAGAAAAGAAAAAAAAAAAAAAGATCCTGGAACAAAATCTCTCCTTAGGGAGCTATAGCCCCACACCATAGTTTCTCCAAAGTCACTGGCAGAGATGGGGGCGGGGGCCACACTGAGTGGACAAGGAAGTCATCCTTCCTAGGTCATGTCCTCTGTGTATTCTGGGAGCCATCTCCTGCAGGCTGCTCATGGGGGTGGGGGGAGGGGTCTAGCAGCCTACTCCTATCCATGTAGGTCCCATCAATACCCTACTCCCTTGTGAATCTCTATTGCAAAGTGTTCAAGCCCTTCCTGGGGAGGCACTCCTCAATGTCACTTCCTGACTCCCCAGGAAGAGGTTCTCCAAGCCTCCTCCAAGCTCCCTCCAAGGAAGCTTCCAGCCTGAGGAGGACACTTGTCTGTCCCTCTCCTCCCAGCTCTGTCTCCACCAGAGTCCCCCTGAATGTGGCCTACAGAACAGAAGGCTCCAGAGAGAAGCTGTCTCCTTGGTTCTTTCCAGCTGCCAGCTAAGAATAACCATACCCAAAATAGCACTATAGGAATGGTTTAGGTGTGGCTCCATCCAGAGGCAGATGGATTGACTAGATTGCCTATGGAGGCTCCTTCCTCTTCTTGGGGATACAGTATTCATTCAACAAAAAACAGTCACTGCTAACACCTATGATGTGCCATGCACTGTACTAAGTTCTGTGGGATCATGGAGCCTTTGGCCAAGGAGTAAACCACAGACCACCTCTGTCCCCAACTCAACTCTTGTCACAGGCTGTCGGAAAGCTCTGCTTCTAGGGCATGTGTTATCTGCACCTCTGACCCCACTTAGAATGCTGTTGTAAACTTATGTATCTCTTGAGTAGCTCACCCACTGGATTTTGAATTCTGGAGATAAGAAACATTTTTTTTTTTAAATAGCTCCAGAGCTTGGTGCGTTGCCTGGGCCTCTACAGATGCAGGTGGGTAGCTGGTGGGTGGATAGGTAGATGGTAGGTTGGTAGCTAGTGAGTGGATAGGTAGATGATAGGTGGGTAGCTAGTGGGTGGATAGGTAGATGGTACGTGGGTAGCTGGTGAGTGGATAGGTAGATGGTAGGTGGGTAGCTGGTAGGTGGATGGATAGATACTAGGTGGGTAGCTGGTGGGTAGAGAGGTAGATGATAAGTGGGTAGCTGGTGGGTGGATAGGTAGATGGTAGGGGGGTAGCTGGTGGGTGGAGAGGTGGGTGATAGGTAGATAGATGATGGGTGGGTGGGTGGACAAAAAGATGGATGCATCAAGTACATTACTTTAAGAAGACATTGACTCAGAGGTTTTCTTCCATCTCCTTTATTTGGATCCATTTGGTTTGGGTCCATTTTATCAATTTGAGCTATGTTAAGATTAAATATAAAACATCTAGAGTGGATCCATTCTTTACAGTGCTGGAGGTTGAACCCAAGGCCTTGTACATGTTGGACAAACGCTTTACCCCTGAGCTACATCCCTAGCCCTTTTACTATTTCTTTTTTTTTTTTTTTAAATTTTGAGACAAAGTCTTGTTAAGTTATACAGACTTGAACTCGATCTGTAGCCCAAGCAGGCCTTGAACTTGCCATATCCCTACCTTCAGCCTCCAGACTAGCTAGAATTACAAACCTGTGCCACCAGGACTGACTGAAAGGAGACATTTAAAAAGAATGAGCAAGTCAAATATAGGGTACGTGTGCAGGAACCGTTGCATTAACTGACTCTTTGCTTTGAAGTCCAGACTAGCCCTCAGAATCCATCTCAACACAATTCTTAGGACATTTGCAGCCAACCCCTGGAGGTGTGAAGTATGTTGAAGAGCATTTGCTCTCATGAACCAGAGGATCAGGTTGGACAAGATAGGGTTCTAATAGACCACGGAGGTTGAATGATCGGTGTCACATCCGACTCAGTTTTAAACAGCCTATCCTATTGAAAGTACACTAAGAGATCCTTACAGAATATATGAGCATCCTCATTCACATGCTGGTTAATGGACTCCTTCTATCTACTTACTATTGAATTGCTTATGGGTCTCCATAAGAAACCTTGATATTCCCAAGCACCCCAGTGAATCCCAGCATTGCCAAAGCCAGCCCTAAATAGGATCAAATTCTAACTGGGGTCCTTTTCTCACACAGAACTCCCATGGCTGTCCATAATCCATGTGTTAGCATCTCAGCTTCTTCAAAGGGCATGACAGGCCCTCCATGAAATCCAATACAGCTTTAGGAAAGTCCTGCCAGGGTGCCAATTTACCCTACTAAACCTTGGCCTCCATTCTGTCTTTCTCTTGAGTCCTCTCTCTGCATCTCCACCTAGTTTCAGTCCACCCACTCTTGTGACAACATGGAAAAAGGCTTCCAGTTCATGATTCATATTTTTAAAAAATGAATGCCATAAAGTATGTTTAATATGACAACATACAATATTAATAACAATAGCTCGGGAGAAGCCATACCCAAGCTAGCAAGAAATGTAGCAGGATGCCAACCCAATCTGACATAGGAGGTACCTGATAATTCTTCTCCTATATGAACAGCGGCTGATACAGTTTTGCCATGTTTATAATGATCAGCCAACAGGAACAGCATGAAGCTGGAGTTGTTTATAAAGCCCACCTCTCCATCACAGTCCAGTGCAAATGTATCCACTCTGAGATGCCGTCCCTATTTATATCACATCCTGTCCCCAGAGACACAAGATCTCCCCCAGCATAGCCCACAGGCCCCTTCAGGAACACCTACTAGAGGAGTTGCAGAGTTGATCTTGAATCACAGACAGTTTTAAACAAGCCTGTTTCCAGTTGTCTGACAAGACATTATTCTTGACTTGATAAATGAAAAAAAAAAATGGTTATGTGTTCAGCATGCACCAAAGTTATAGAAATAATATATAGTGAAATAAGCTAGCATTCCCACCATTACTGCCTGATCCCTCTCAATGATGCCCCCCACCCCAAGAATTTCAAATCCCAGGCAGTTATTTGGCAAGTATTTAAATGACCAAAATGGAAGGACCTTCGGGGTGGGAACTGCCTGGATCCTCTAACACACATTAGCCTTTAAAACAAATCAAATCAACCACTTGGGTAATTCATTTGTAGTGAATATGGAAACCAGGTCTTGCCTGCAAGCTGTCTGTTCCTCTGTGGGATGTAAGCATTCTGCTCTTGCGTGAAGAATTAGGTGTGCTGAGGCTCCCGACAGTAAGAGAAAGAGTCTTCACTCCCAACCAAGGCTATGCAGGATCGCACTTCACACTTATACAGGTACGGCGTAATTGGTGGAGGGTTATTTGTTTGGACTTGCAAAATGGATTTCTTAAATGTTTGGGCCAGTGCTCCAGATGTTTTCAAAGCGCCTGCATGCTCATCTTAAACACCCACATTATTAAGGGATTTCATTTGACAGTTAACAATTTTGTATATTAATATTCTCCTCTTTCCCCTAAATGGCCTAATCCGTCTAAATCCACAGCATCAAAAGTCATTACAACAAAAAGAACAAGATGTTGCCAGAGCCACTGTGGCCCAGCATTGAATTTTCGTGAGCTGGATTGGTTCACGCAGATTTATATTCTGCTGTTTCCTGAACTCAGAACAAAAAAAATCTCACAGGTTCAAGACTTTGAAAGCATTTGTCAGGGCCATCTCACGTCACCACTTTCCAGAAGATGGGGTTTCTGCCATCTGCTTCACCAGTGGTGGCTTCGGGCGAACAAGCCTCTCCTCTCCCTTTCCCTCCTCTCTGCCCTTCCCTCTCCCTCTGCCTCATACAGGCACTGTCAACTCTGAGGTAAATTCTAAAGCCTGCAACTATGGGAGGACAGGTCCTCACTGATGGTTCTTCCACTGGAATTTTTCTTTCCTACCTATTCTCTGACTCCCTTTGTGCAAAGTACATGGAGGGAGGTAGACAGGTGTCTCCTCTGTTAAGAGCACTGGTTGCTCTTGTGGAGGACTGAGATTTGATTCCCAACACCCACAAGGCGGCTCACAACTGTCTGTTAACTTTAGTTCCAAGGAATCCAACGCCCTCTTCTGGGTTCTACAGGTACTGCATGCACATGGTCACATACGTGCAAGAAAAGCACCCATACATATAAAATAAAAATAAATAGTCTCAGAATATATTAAGATACTCAAAAAAGAAAAGTTGGCATAAGTTAATATTCTTTTTAAAAAGAAAGTACAGGCAGCCCTTTACTCTGTGAACATGACTTTGCTCTTTTTGCTAGCAAATGGCATAAAGGATCAGTCTGGAGTAGCACTTTTTAATCAATTTTGAGACACACTGTTGAGAGTCTGCTGAAAGCTATGTACTTGTCTCCCTTCCAAAAAAAAGTCAGATGTCCACACATGTAAAAATATTACTTGCAAAAATAGATATTTTCCTTGGTGAATTGCTCATCTGTGGGTTACCCCAAGGATTATAAACCCGACGTGTGTGTTCCTAATCTAAACAGCTAATAATTGTATGGCTCTTTGTTTTATCTGATGACTAATGAGGTAGGTACCAAAAAAAGAAAAAGAATAAAATGAATGAAAAAAATTTTCTTAATAAAAAAAATGAAAAAAAACGAAAAAGAAAAAAAGAGGTCTGTAATGTGAACCCAGCTTACCTGGGATATATTTTGACTTGAGGGTCTTGATTTCCACCTACTTCTGTTGGGAAACTGTACTATGAGAAATCGGGTTCTATTTGTTGTTTTCAAAACTCATTTGTTGATGTGAATTCCTTTGTTTAATCATCTGTGTGGACAGATCACTGACTGGGTTCAAAGGGTGGGGTTACCTTCTGGAGACTTCTATGTCTAGACATCTGAAGGGAAGTCCAGAGGCTTTTATGAGTCACACCAGGTTCCTCATGTGAGCCCCAGGGGTACACATCGGCATCCCAGGACACTTTCAGTAGATCCATTGTTTCCATAGTAGACAAACCACCAAAGAATCAAGCATACAGAATCCTCTAAGCAATGACTGTGCAGACTGTAATGCTGCAGGAAGTACATCATGTTGTTGCTGTTGTTGTTGTTGTTGTTGAAACAGTTTTCAACTGACAAGATCTCAGTGATTAGACATGCTTATCCTGACATTGATTTCCTAGCCTTCCCAGTGGGAAGCTATGAGAATCAATTGCTTTATCAGATATTGATACCAATTTTTTTTTTCAGCACAAAATGTGAAAACCATCAGGGGTTTTGCGTGAACCTGGCCAGAATCAGATTTTTTTTTTTTTTCACAACACGGAGAACCCCATTAGGTGCCCATCTGAACATGGCCTTGTGCCTCTACTCCAAATTGCTCCTCGGTCTTGCTCAACACATCTCAGACTTCTTCCCAGTGGGCTCTCAGCCAATGTGATCATGGCCAGAATGGCACGTTGGGCACAGGGACAGAAGAGACTCCTCCTAGCATCTTTAACATCAATCTGGGATTAGATTTTGCCGACACGGGTCTCCAATGTTGGTTACAGATCATAGTTATTCACTCCGTTAACAAAGACTTCAGGATCCTGTTCCATTTGCTCACGTAGACTTTTGTGTCACGTAGAGAAGGCAGCCCCCTCAGCCAAGCTGATCTTTTCCTTGAAGACAGTTCCTGGCAATCAGAAGGACTAGGTTTTAACCCTCACTTTACGCCAGAATGAGATCAGTAGATAGCCTCAGAAACCCCGAAGTTCTCCATCCTTCTTTTTCTGTGTTTTGCTTGTTTGTTGTCATTTTGTGTTTGTGTATGTGTGTGCATGCTTTGTATGTGTGCACACGTATACAGATATGTGTGGAAAGAGAGAGAGAGAATGCTGATGCACACATACTCCATGTGTGTACGCATGTGGAGGCAGAGGTCAACGTTGGCGTCTTCTTCAACAGCTCTCCATCTGACTTTTTTTAGATAAGGTCTTTCACTGAACCTGATTCAGTCAGACTAACTGATCAGCTGGATTAATCAGTCAGCAAACCCCAGGAGCTTCCTGTATTGGCTCCCACAATGCTGGAGTTATAGGCATGTGCTTTCTACAGGAGTTCTGGGGATCCAAACTCAGCTTTCATGTCAAGCACTTGACCACCTGAGCTGTCCCCCCGCGTCCCTAGTCCATCCTCTTAGAGTGTCTGTAAACCAATGAGGGCAGAAGCCTACAACTCAGATAGCAACCTTGGTCAGATGACCCCAGCCTGGGATTAAATCACACCAACACGGGCCTCCAGGGTTCCTGATACTGATTGTAACCATTCATTTTGTTAACGAGGGCTTAGGGAGCCCATCCCATTGGCCAACTGCAGAAAACTCACTGCTTTGGATTTCATTTGCTTCTTACAAAATCCCAGCAAAATATTCATGGTTACCCCCCATTTTACAGGAGGAGAAAAAGCTGACACTCAGAAAGATGGACTCATATGGGCAACGAGTAACAGGACAGGGATGCAAACCTACTTGTATTTGCCTCCACAGTCCACAGCAGATTCATCAGTGTTGCTGACCCTGGTTGGAGATGAGCATTCTCTGTTGAGCCTGTAAGTCATGCCATACCCCAGGTTCCCCGAGATTCTGATTTCGCTGGTCTGGATGGAGCCAGGCATTTTTTTCCCTAGGATTCTAGTATCCAGCCAGAGTTCAAGAACCACAGTGTTGGATGAATCACTCATCCCAGCCCAACTCAACCCACTTCTGTCCCACTACCGGAAAGCACAGAGGGTCAGCCAGAGGGAGGAAATCTGATACGGTATAGATGAGACTCCCACTTGAAAGATGCAACTCCACCTCTGGACCTTGAACTTTTCCAGTGTCCCTGTTTTATAATTCAATGATGCTAACTGTTCCAATGCCTATCAGTGAGTACCAGCATAGGACAAATGGGGCATAGAGAAGGGGGTTGGAAGAGTGGAAATGCCCAGTGAAGTAGAAGGGGACAGACAGTAGAGCAGACATAAACTACAAGAGCAATGATACCAATGACTGCTAGCCTGTCTAAAGCGCTGTTTGCACTCCTGGCCCTGTTCTGTACACGTTATGAGTATTAGTTCACCTACCCTGAGAGACAGGAGTATCTCCCTCCCTTATTCTTCAAATGAGGAAACTGAAGTTTACCTTGCTGTGTCACCCACAGCCCGACCTCACAGCACACGTCCTTCACATTGTCCTCTTGGCAGGGCCCCTTGACTGTCTGAGTGGTCTCCCCTACCTGCCTCCCTGAGAGTCCCGCTCCCGGAAGCCCCTGGAGCAGCACTTCAGCGTCCTGTGCTCAGCAGCTCAGCTCTCCTGTGGTCACCATCTTCCCTGGTCCCCGCCCGCCCGTCCAGTGTGGCAAAGGCATGTGAGCAGAGTGGAGCGATGCAAAGAACCCTCGCGGAGAGCCATGGGGTCTGGACTCTCATGGCGGGACCGTGCTAAATGGCTGTAAGACCTGACTAGATTTCTTTCTCCCCTCCAGGCTTACCCTTCCTTCTTTTACCATAGAGGTTTGATTTTGATTTATGGATAAAGGCTCTGAAAAGACCAGCGCCTACACCCAATTCACTTAAACTCATCCCACTGCGGTAGATGACTTTGCTTCGATGCTCCTGATACTTAGCCCTTCCCCATGCCCACACACTTTGCCATGATTTTGTGGTTTCTGTCTATGGGGACAAAGTACATTTCCCTCCTTTCCAAACATTGACTTTGGCCATGTGACTTGGTTGACCTTAGTAGAGATGATGTAAGAAAAGGCTTAAGGATGGGGAGATGGCTCATTTGGTAAAGGGCCTGCTCATGAGTACCTGAGTTCAGATCCCCAGCACCCATGTAAGCAAGACTGGTGTCATGGCATGTGTCTGTAACCCAGCACTTGAGAGGTGGAAGAGCACAGAGGCAGAAGCCTCAGAGCTCCCTAGTCAGTCAGGCTAACCAACCGGTGAATACCAGAGTCAGTCAGAGATTCCATCTCAAAAGGTAAGATGCCGATAAACAAAGGAAGACACCTGAACACACCTGTGCGTGCACACAAACAATCCATTCACAAACACACACACACACACACATACACAAAGTTTGAAATGAAGGTGTCCATCAGCTTAGAGGGTTACATCCCTGTAAACCTACTATAAATTGAAAGTATTTTGTCATATATATATTCAGTACACATAATATTCAATACACATAAATATATCAAATACATATAATCCTGAGCATCACAGCTCTGCCTGGCCTGCCTTAAACAGGCTGAGAATCTGCATTAGCCCATAGTCAGGCAAAGCCATCAAACACAAAGACTGTTTTACAATGTATTATTGTATAGTAAGTTATTTGGAGACATAGGCTCACTATGAACATTTTAAACCCAAAAGACCCCACTAACAGTACGTAGTATAACATCCACCTTTTACCCTCATGGTTTCCTAGGAGTGATGTGTAGATGAATGGTCTTATTAATAAGAAACACAGAGCCAAATGCAGAGTTAATAGCCCAAGAGGTCAGAGCAATAGCTAAGAGCTAAAAACCTTACCCTTCACTGCCGCTGCTGTCCTACCTCTCTGCAAGAGACCTACTTCCTGTGTGTTTATCCTTTTTATTGACTTTCTGTTCTGCCTTCTCATTGGTTGTAAACCCAAACACATGACCTCCTCGTCACTGCCTGTCTGTACAGACCTCCAGGTCTTCTATGGTTGGTATTGAGATTAAAGGCATGTGTCTCCATGCTGTCTGTATTCTTGAACACACAGAGATCCGCCTAGCTCTGCCTCCCAAGTGCTGGGATTAAAGGCATGCACCACCACGGCCCAGCTTGTGCTATGGCTTGCTATTAGCTCTGACCCCCAAGCAACTTTATTTTTTAACATACAAATAAAATTACATTTCAGTACAAATAAAATATCACCATAGTGATGTCTTACAGTTACTGCCCTACATCACAAGAAAGCCTTGTGCTGTTTATCACTAGCCCAAGAAAAGATCAAACATTTTAGGCTGGGGAGATGGCTCTGTTGGTAAATTCCTTACTGAGAAAGCATAAGGACCTGAGTTTGGGTCCCCAGTATCCATTAAAAAAAAACCAGACATGGAGTGATCCTAGCCCTGGGAAGCCAGACAAAGGATCTCTGGGGCTCACTAACCAGACAGCATTACCCAGGCAGTGAGCTCTGGGTTCAGTGAGAGACTCTCTCAAAAAATAAGGTGGAGAGCACCAGCGGGTAAAAAGCATTTGCTATGACAACCTGAGTTCAGATCACCAAAACCCGTGCAAAAGTTGGACCTGGTGGCATATACCTGCCATCCTATATTCTTATGGCAAGATGAGACTCGAGACAGGAGAAGCCCTTGCAAAGTGCTGGGACAGCAAGACTGGAGTTAGCTCACAAAGGCAAACAGCAAGAAAGACCCTGCCTCAGATAAGATGGAAGTGGAAATAAGGACTAGCCCTCAAGGTTATCCTCTGACCTGCACATGTGAGCCATGGCACGTGCATAACCTTGTACACAAATACACACATTCATATACATACACACACACACACAAATAAATAAATAAATAAATAAATAAATAAATAACTTTAGTTTTGTCTACCTTGACTCTTTATTTTTTGGCATTTCCATTGCCCTACAGCTTTTTTCTTTTTTAAAATACTATTTTATTGTTTGACAGTCTCATATTTTCATATAACGTATGTTGATCTTATCAGTCCATCACTACCTCCCTCTAACTCCCTCGGAGTCTCCCCACCCCATCTCCCTCATACACACACATGAATCCACATCCACAGATACATGCACACAAATGCATACAACACAAAATGAAATTGAAAAAGATCAAGAGCTGGAGGGATGGCTCAGTAGTTAAGAGTATTGGCTGCATCCGGCGACCACATGGCTGCCAGAACTATTCCCACCCGAGTGGCCATTCCTTCCACCCAGAGCCAGCATGTCGTCTGGGCCCAAGCTGCTGCTGAGGGTCATGTCTGGGTCCGTGGTCCAGCTGCAGCTGGAGTCTGCGTTGGTGCCTGTGGCCTGTGTCGCCTCAGGAGGCCATAGGAACCTTACATGTTGAAATCAGAGGGCTATGCTGAGCCTGCCCCGCCCTTCACCGCCCTGAGAAAGCTGGCCTTGCCCCTTACTGGACACTACAGCAAGGGAACTGGCCCCTTCACTTGAAAGAGATGGCCCCCACCCCTCACCACAAGCGTGGGCATGCCTTCTAAGGGAGCTGACTCCACCCCCACACCTGAGGTGAGTGGCCCCAGTGGCTCAGACTGACCACCTCAGCTACCACCACCCAGGCCCACAGCCGGGCTTTGTGTTGACCCACCCTAGCATCTACCCCATCTAGGACTGGGTGGAGTTCATGAAAGGACTGGTCCTTTGGAACAGTACCTGTAGGCTCTCCAAGACTCGGGCCAGCCACAGGATATCCCAGAGGAGTTCCGGTGAGGATCCAGTGGTGATGGTGTACCAGGAACCAGAGGCCTTGAACCAGACCAGTGACTCATTGCAATGAACATTTGCCAGCAAAGCTGATGGGACAAAGGGGTGTACTGTGTGACACACCGCTCCCAATGCCACCAGGATGGATGAAGAGGTGATGGAGAGGCAGGAAGGAAGGAGAAGAGATTTTTTTTCTGTTGTGGTGGGTTTTGTTTTGGTTTGGTGGGGGGGGTTGCTTTTGCTTGCTTGTTTTGGTTTGGTTTTTTTTTTGTTTTGTTTTGTTTTATGGGGCGGCACAGCACGGATGAGGGGAGGATAAGGGGGGGACCAGGAGTTGAGCAGAATTGGGGTGCATGATGTGAAACTCCCCAAGAGTCCATAGAGAAGTTAAAAAAAAAAAAAAGAGTATTGGCTGCTTGTCCAGAGGACCTGGGCTCAATTCCCAGCACCCATGTGGCAGCTCACAACCATCTGTACCTCAGTCCCAGGGTTTCAGTGCCTTCTTTTAGCCTCTACTGTGCATGAACATGGTACACAGACATGGATGCAAACAAAACACTCATACACATAAGAAGATAAATATTTTAAAAGTTTAAAGTATCAAAATTTGAAGCACTGTTTCTGCTGAATGCGTATTTATTTCTAAGGCATGCCTATATAGGTTAAATTTTTTTGTTGTTGTTTTGTTTTTCCAGACAGGGTTTCTCTGTGTAACAGTCCTGGCTGTCCTGGAACATACTCTG